>CAUEEP010000444.1:0-226547 GCA_958450365.1 Mesorhabditis belari | reverse complement strand
TTGATCATAGACGAAATTCAA
The DNA here is from genome assembly GCA_958450365.1 of Mesorhabditis belari. Classification (NCBI taxonomy): domain Eukaryota; kingdom Metazoa; phylum Nematoda; class Chromadorea; order Rhabditida; family Rhabditidae; genus Mesorhabditis; species Mesorhabditis belari. The sequence continues at coordinate 226,526 of CAUEEP010000444.1, read as the reverse complement.
ACACCAAAATTTGTTGGCTTGTTTCATAATTTGTTTTACAATTTGTTTGTTGTTAATCATTTTGAGCAGCAAAATATTGTTTTCGTTTTAAGTTTTATATCTTCTAATCACTTCTACCTTCAGTGCTTCCTCATCGTGGGGCACCCTTCTGAATCCCAGCGTTGAACTGAATGGTGGCTTTCCTGAGAGAATTTTGCTTCCTTGTTCCGACTCCTCCAATTAGCTTCGACCGCAATTGTCAGCCTAAAATTTTTCTGTAAAAACTTCATGAAGGTCAAATCCCACCCTAAGATTTAGCTTTTTGTCACCGATTTGAAAATCGTGCAGCACTTCGCAAAGCGCGAAGAGTACTGTCTGGTCTGTCAAAAATCAAGCAATCCAAAAGCCTGAAAGAAAGGTAAGAAAATCGAGAGAAAAAGGCGTTTGTATTAACCATTGTATTAAAAGTTTGTATTAACCATTTGCATTAACCTGGAATTTTCCATTCGATCCCTTTGTTTATACGCTTCCAGTTCGAGACTTTGCCGGATCTCAAAAAGCAGCAATAAAAACTAGAAAACGAAAAACAAAAACAAACCTGCAAGATTTGCTGAATAAACTCGTTGGTGCACTTGTCGCTGATGTTCCAACAAAAGACTAGTTTGTGGAGGTCGCTAAAATTACGGTCAATTAACAAATGAGAAAAAATTCTCTCTACCTGAGCACCAGTCAAAATTTGTCCCCGTCCAAGTAGCGGATTGAAGAAGATTGTCGGAGAAAAGCCAACTAAACAATAAAATTATTAACGACAAGGAAAAATAAAACAAAGGTCTTGAATATCCAAATCAAAAATGACGCTCTTACCTCTATTCCTGCATAGGCGCTGAACTAAATGTTCAATGGCTCCGTTCCTCTTAAGCGGAGCTGCCGGGCCAATATTGGCCAATTGAATCACATCCATTTTAACATTGATTTAGAACAATAAACAGATTTCCCTAAATGTCCTCCAACACAATCGAATAGACAAAGCGATGAGGGAATTTTCGAAAATTTAATCATAGAAAATATTTAGAGGCCTTTTGGTTGGAAAAAGGAAAAGTAATTTGTTTTGGATATTAGTCATTTGAACGACAAAAAGCGGCGGTAGAAATGAAAATATTGATTGATCGCTAAGCGACAAGAAAAAGGACACAGAAGCTTTGAATAAATTAGCAAGACAATTTTTGGGCTGACAACATCCAAAAAAAAAGAGAGCTTTACCTAAAAATGCAATAATTTTCCTTTGTGATCTTAAAAATGTCACGCCGAACTATCAATTTGGAGTAAGTTTAAAAAACAAACGCCAAAATGCCGGAACTGGAATGTAATTCATGACTTGTTTCAACTAGTACATTTTTATTTTTACTTCTTTACTCAAAAAAAGTTAGAGTCGTTAAATTTGGATCGTTAAAATATACGATGACTAGGATGAGTAAAAGAGATAGCGTGGAAACTAAAGCTGTCCCCAAAAGACTGGATTTGCCTCAACTGCATGAGGGTGGGGATGTCGGGAGAAGAGAGCTTAGTATCGATTTTTGCGGAGAGTTTCCTCTCTCGCCGCCCGTCCCAGCCTCGAGGGATGACCGGGGCTCATGACGTCTTTACGAATCATCGATTGTCGAATGAAGATAAAATTCGAAAGTGGGAAATTTGTGACCACATGGGAAATGGATTTATGGTGAGAAACCTTTATAAATGCTACAATTAATACAAGAAACTATTTTTTAGATGATAGCGGCAATGGCCAGTAAAAAAAGTGGGTCGTAAGAAAAAGGATTTTAGGAAATATGCTCCACCTCTACTTCGCATTTTCGCTTTGATTCAAAGCTATATTTAATAGTTTTACATCTAGAATATTTTAAGGCAACGGAAGATTAGCTTTTTGCTAATGTTGTAGCATAAACCTATACTATTTAACAAATTCAATCTTTACGAGCATGTTATTGATGCTCATTATCAACGGCAGATCAAAGATCTTGGTCTAACTTGGATATTCAAGACCCATCGATAATGACAAAAACGATTAAACTTCTACTCATTCCCGTTCGTAAAATGTACCCCGTGTTGAAAGCCTCATTTTGCATCAGTGTCGTACAATCGACCACGCTTCAACTAAATCAAAAATAAAATAATATTGTGCAACAGAATAGAAAGCAAAAATGACAAATGAGTAGTAATACCTTCATGGGATATCTTTCGTGTTGTAGACAAAAACTCTTCAATAGGCTCAAATGAAGATGATTAATTCAACATTCTAATTGGTACATACAGTCAGAATTAGACATCCACTCCCTCCTGAACTTGCAAAGACTCTTGATAACTTTATAACAAGAACAAAGGACAGGCTTTTCAAAAATTTTGTTTGAGGTTTTCTTTTAAAAAGCCATGATCGTTCAAAATAAATGTTTGAATTCTGCCAGAAAGAGTCGTCCTCTTGAAATATAAAGTTTAACGAACCTTTAACAAAGAAAAAATCAATAGAAGCTTTTAGTTACAAAATCTATTATGTTACTCCCTGAATTCTTGGCCCGCCGCCAAAAGGCAAAACAAAAAAGGCGAAATTCAAAAACTACAGACGTCTTGATCATGAGGTACCAAATTTAAAAGTTTCAAAAGAAATTACTATTGGATTGGTTAAGCTGTTAAAATCATCAGCTCCGTTATTTCCCCTACTAGAAAGCTTTCTTGTAGGAAAAGAAAATGTTTTAAGTAGGTATATGCCTTTTGCAACAACAAAATCGATATAGCATATAGCACTTGTAATAAAATTTATTTATTAAAAATATGAATGTACAAAATCGAATAGAACATTATAAATTAAAATTCTATGAACGTACAAAATAGGATAAAAACATTATTCAATAAAAACTACAAACGTATGTAAAATGCTAATGAACGTACGAAAAAGTTAGGCAAATATTTACATACTATAGAAAAATGTGGTGTTGGGAAGACTTCTTGCTCCCATTTAGCCAATGGATTTGAGAGAGATCACTTGCTTTGCTTCCTGCAAGATCAGCTTCATGCCTGCAAGAGGCTCTCATCTGTGCCTGCTTCCCTGCACCAAGCCAGGAAGTGAAGATCGCCGCAAAACTACAAAGAAAGTGTCATTCACTGCTTAGCTAAGGTTAACTGCAACCATTTAAACTTAAGCAATAAGAAGTCTCGGTCGATTTGAATCGACAAACTTAACAATCCTATTAACCAACATAAGCACCTTTGTCAAAACAATTTACCTGGCATTGTTGAGAGCGTAACGGCATCTCATCACGATGCGGTATCGATTTACATATCCCACCAAAAGTTTAAACAACAAGTCGCTGATTTACGCAGTTGACTAATAATTCTATCTAGCTTAAAAACAGTATTGCAGCTAAGTTAGCTTTAAAAATTAATAGTATTACTATCGCCTAAACAAACCTTCTTATCCAAACATATTCCATTTAATTCGGCAAGTCGAATACTATGAGACCATGGAGTTGTACGATACAGTCAACGGTCTTAAGCATTAAGTCCGACATGCAACAGAAAGCGCGCATGGATTTATTAGCTGGTCGTGTTCACGACAGAACTAAAGAAAGCATTACAAGCAAATAAGAATAAAAACCAACCCTAGGCTCTAATAGTAGCTGGCGGATTCTCCTTGATCCTGAACCGCACTGCAAATTTTAAAAGTAGAACGGTGGGATTTTCTCGGCCTCGTTAAGCAAGTCAATACACCTAAAGTTAATGTTATGGTTAATCCTGAAAAAAACTGCCACTCAGGAAGCGTTGGACTGGAAATTTTAAATGTGGGAAAGTCTCAACCAACCAATCGGGAACGAAAGATGGAAAAGCTGTGGCGGAAATATTTCGAAAACGTCGGGCCCCCAACGGATCCACAGGTTGGGCAATAATCGGTGGCTTGCGGGCGAGATTCAGGCGAGACGTATGATTGGTTTGGCTAATTTGCCGCTGGCGTAATTCGCTGCATCGGCGGCGGTCCACGCATATCGGGGGGAGGTCGGTGTCGGTGCAACAACCATCGGTGCCGAGAATCCACCATCATCAATTTGTTTCAGTCACCGCCTTCAATCTTTGCAACAAACGCAGTTGTTCGGGAGGTAAAGTCGGCTTGCTTCCTCAATTCTTCGCGCCAGCTTTCGACGGTCGGAGCTTGTAGTTGAGGTTGTGCATTCAAATCTCTTCACAGGTGGTACATAAGTAGTAACTGGCATCTTCGGAAGCGCCGGTGGTGGTTGTGAGATGTTCGAAGGAAAAAAGTCATAATCGTAGCCGTGGATGGTTGAATGTTGTTCGGATGGATTGGCAAATAGCGTGGAATTTATCGGAATGATTGGTTGGTTGGGAATTTCTGATGCAGCCGAAGTAGTGATCGGATCTCGAATATACTGCAGTCGTAGTGGTCACAAACAGCGGCTCGTAAGCCGCATCTTTACTCTCGATTCTCGGGTAGTTCCGATCGTGACTTCGAGCTGGGCCTTTATGGAAAATCTAAACCAAAATTTTAATGACTGACTTCAGATTAATGGCTTTTCTTTTCTGCAAGTTATGAAGGAAATTAAAATTCATATACCCGGTATGCTCACCTCAATCTCTGTTTTTAGGTATTTACTTGAGTGACTGGCAAGAGGAGAAATACGTCTCTAAATCAGAAAATTGTTCAAATCCTGCATAAAAACAGCATGCCAGCTCACAAATGAATTTGGCAAGGAAAAGGGGATGGATGCTTATTTTAAATATTTGAGAAAACAAATGAATAGAGAAGCCAAAATTACTAATAGTTTTACTGCTCAAAATAGAGGACACCTTAATCGCAAAATGTGCAACAGCTTTTGGCAAATGACAAATATTGTATTTGCGAAGAGTTTAAATAGTTTATGCTTGAAAATGTAATTAGCAGAACTTGAAGAAACTTTAGCTTCTGTGGTGTAGAAGTTCCCGAACCTTTCATATTTGTAATCGACCTAAAAACCCAAAAACATAAAAGCATTCTTTCTCTTATTTGTTTCTGCCTCTACTATTCATTCGTATTAAAAAAGATTTTACTAGTTAATTCATTCGCTGCGAATCTTAAGGGTTGAGAGATATCTTAAAAATTATTTTACAGAACAGCAAGTATAAAAGCAAAACAATGTAAATGTAAACATAAAAGTAAAATGCAATCAAAAGAAGCAACAAAAATTTAAAGACCATGTCTTCTCATAGTAAAAAGGTTTAGGGTGGTAATAAATAAAAAGATGTCTATCGACAATCAAAAAAGTTGTAGCCTGCTTGCTTCTTGGGTAAATTTATTTTCTCTAGTACTAAATGGTTATTAAAGCCTTCAAAAACCAACTTCGACTGTTTTCCGCAGTGATCGCTTCGCTTTATTGTCATTTGTTTTCACGCGCTACTTCCGTTCATCCCCATGGACTGCCTGATCGTGGACTCTTTCGACTCGTCTTTTTCTACCATCTCTCGTCTAAGCTTCTGCTACTCTTCTCTTCCTCCACATCTTGTTCAACGAGAGCTCAATAGGGCCCAGGCATCTTCCGTTTAACAATCCTGGAATCAAACAGTTATACTAAAGGGTTTTTATATTCGGTTGTTCTGCACAAGTTCTCTTAAATGCAAAGTGATTGCATGACAGTCCTTTGACACCATCAATACCCAGTCTAAAATGAAGAGTTATGATTAAAGGTTTGGTCCAATGCCATAAACGTTGTCTAATCGAATGCCAATAAATTCCATAAACGTTGCTCTAGTTCACGCCTAACATTTCCTCATTGATTTTGAGTTTGCTGTCATTTCTTCGTTAATGATTTGATAGAGTCAAGGTATCCAAAGATTGCAATAGCAGCGTTGGTACGCTCCAAAATGTTGTAAGTTGAAGCTTTGCTCTTTAAAGCGGCCAAATACGAGGTTTGTTGTTCTTTTTGGTTGAAATCAGGACACTTCGCTTGATTTATGAGTTAGTGTGGATTTGCTGCCAATAGTTGAGGTGAATCGACAGCTGAAGCCTTAATCGTGAAGATCGCGAAGATTTAAGTTTTGTCTTCAAGAGTGCCGTCGGCTTTGCTGCCATCAAGAAAGTTCCATAAACAGAGCAAGACCGCTACCATTGTAAAGCACGACCGACGTTGAGGTTCAGCCGAAGTGATAATGAAAAAGGCAGGAGTTCAGCTTCTTCTCTCGCTGTTGATTATTGAAACTGTTTGTTTGACACTGGCTTACCTTTTTATAATTCAACTATCTCCTTTTAAATCGTCGAGTTAGCTTATGAGTTGAGGTGGCGACTTGGTTTGCATTTAATCTAAAAACAAAACCACGCTTCCAAACCCACTTGATTCCTTTTTTGTTGAGTAGATCGTTGCGTTTGATATCCCATAGTGAAGTTACAAACCTTTGTCCAAATTCGAGAAGCTGTTGTTGAATCTCTCTTGATTCTTTCTCTCTAGTTCAGCTTCTTCCTCGTAAGACGCTTGATCTGTCTCTTCCGGATCCTGATAAGAAAAAAATGCACAACGGTGGGCAAAACACTAATACATCTTTGTCGCTGCTCTCTTCCTTCGTCATCAGAGACCAAATCGACAAACAGTGCCTCCTTCCTCAATATCCATTGGAACTTGTGTCTCGCTAGATAAATTGAAATAAATAAATTATTGATCAACAATAATTGCGTACCTCTTTGAGCTTCGGTGATTTGCCACGCGCTTTGACTCTACCGGGGCCCTGATCGTTCCCTTAAATAAAAATATCCAATATTCGAGTCCGTGGCTTACTCTTTCTTGTTGTTTTATAGCTTTTAGATTTCTTTGCCTCCTTTGCTTCTTGCTTCGCACGCTGTTCTTGCTTTTCTTTGATCTTCTTCTCTTTCCGGTCCTTTCGTCACGGAGCCTCTCGAGAATCAGAAGCCACGACTTCGAATGACCCATCAGCGATCTAAGCAATCAATATGTGTCTGTTAAACAATACATTTGGGATCTACCTGATATAAAAAGGACAAACTTTTCTTATCAAGCTTATTAATTTTTATCCACGCTTAAAAAAACCTGAGGAATCTGTGAAGCTGCATCAGGCGCTATAAGTGTCGTCATTGTCCAGTGTTTTTCGCAAATTCTTTCATAGTTTGAACAAATTTTGTGACAGCGTAGATCTACAACACATTCCTCTTTTACAAATTTGGCTCTATCAACTACTTGGTCGACTCTGGTTGGTGGCATGAAAAGTTGCCCATTTTGTTCGTAGTTTGCAATTTCCATTAAAATTGGCGCGTAGTCCGCTAAAATTGAATAGATTTTGGGAAAAGCGAATAACACTCACGGCTCTTGAGAACGGCTTTTGCAAAATTCACCTACACGGCCCTAAAATTCTTTGCAAATGGGTGCACACCATTCCTAAAAGATCAATGCAAAGGGGCCGCTTAAATAACAAACATCATTACGTTCGAGACCAAATCGACCAGCTGATTGGGAACCATTCCCTAAGTCAACGAGGCGAGCAATCAGTAAGCCAAAGCAATATCTTCAGCTTGGCTAAATCATCAGAGTTGCGCAATACCTCTTGAAACAAGCCTGGCATCTCTGGCATTTCCTATGGCTCCACACATCATGAAAGGGATATCGGTGAACTTGGCGTTTACTTTCGTGCTTATGGGATCTCTTCCGGAACTAAAACAGATTCGTGTATTAAACATTTAATAAACCCACAGGCACCGATGACCAGGTTGCAGTCCGCCGTTTCCGCAACTTTTGTCACAAAATTTTCGACACGGCGCGAATAGACCTCCTCAAGTCTCGCTCAAACAAAGATGGCTGAAAAGATTTAAAATCATGCACAAAAGTAATACTTTATTTAAACCAGCCAGAAAAACCCGCCTAAACGCGGGTTTTTCTGGCTCCGTGCAGACGGATTTTATTTTCTTCACCCCTAGAGGAATCGAACCCGTGATCTTTCTTACTCAAAAAGTGTAAAAATAAAGAAAGCAAAAAAGATTGCACTGGACCGGGATCGAACCTGAGACCAACCGAGCCCAACGTTGCTCAACTTGGCAGATCGGACGCCGAGATGCACTACCACTCGGCCACGCCGTAGTATGTATTCTTTAATTTCGATTTTTAGGAAAAACTGTCAAATTATGTGTCAAATATTATTCGATTTTTGGAAACTGCATGTAAAAAGTCAGGTTTTTAATGTCAAACTTTCAGATGGATTGGTTTATCCGTTTTTTCTAAAGCAGCCGAACAGACAGACACACGCTTATAATAAGTAGGATACCTGAGAACTGTCCCTAATGCTTGGTTCCGACTTCTTATCGGACCTTCGGGGACTTCTAAAAAATGCACAGATAAACGGACTATCATTTTATCAAATCACCGGCTTTTTCACGTTTGCGCTCACGATCTCGAGAACGCTTGCGTTCTCGGCTTCTGGGAGTGACTGCGCTTTCGATCTTTTGTTCGCGTCGTTTCCTAATAAAATATCAATAAAAAAAGAATTTTTAAGCCTACTGGACGAGATCTAGAACCTTTCTCGGTGATTTTTCTTTTTGCTTCTCGTTTTCCTCGGTAAACCAGCTCACGGCTAGCGTTTTTAGACGTGGATGACGCTTCAAAGCATTATTTAAATCCTAAAGTAAACAATTTAGAGTCCCATTGACGCAAATAACCTCGAGATTTGGCTTGCGAACGTGGATAGCTGAGACGAACTTGCAATGGCAAGGGTTTGTAGAGCGAAGTGTATGCAGGTAGACGGACCTCGTCCCAAAACATCAAAATCTTCGTACTTTGACTCCTGAAATTACTAACTATCTGGATTTTATCTTCGTATCCCTTACCAACTAAAGCAAGCACTTCTGAAACGGTGGCAATTTCCACTTGTCTAGTGACCTTTGGATCCTTCTCTCTTTCGGGCAAATTTTGAATGAGTAAGTTGAGCCCAGGTTTCTAAAGGCTTCTATAATAAACGACAATGCTACTCCTGTACCTCTTGCACAATAACTTGGAAATCGCTTGGTTTGTCAATTGGCACAAACAATGTGTCGTCTTTCTGCTGCACAAATGATTCAAGGCTGGCATTAGTGGTTCTGCTTGTTTGCTAAAAAGGATTAATCAACCAGCCTTTTGCATTGAACTTACAAGTAACAACGATGGCATTGGTGTATCCATCGATTTGGTTTATCCTAAATTATCTTTGCTAAAAACAATCAAACAGAAACAAACAGCGCCGCCATTGAAGAAGTCGATAAATTCATTAATTGCCAATGGAATGGGGCACCTGCTCTAAAAATCAATATAACATGAACAATTTGCTTATGCAGACATCAAGTCCATCCAGATACGACGTCAAAGCTTCTGGGACACCAAGCAATAGCGGATGTGGTGAACCGTCTGGTGGAAAAATCGATTCGTTTCTGAAACAAGAAATGTGATTTTTTCAAACTGAAACTTCAAATCTCAATACCATTTTTAACAAACCTGTAGTGCTTTTGCGCTGCTTTTGCGGATCACTATCCTCGACGAGATAGTCCTCGAGGAATTGAATGACACCACTTCTAACACCCGAACAGTCCTAGTAAAAGTTGACTTCAAAAAGCAAACAACAAAATTACGTAAATCTCTTTAAACTTTTCATTGGGCAGTCGAACATTTGGAACACCGGCTCCCTAAAATCAATCTGTAAAGTTTAAAATTAAAACCCAACCCATAGTCGCACTATCTGCACGTAAGATGGACATCGCATACACAGCTTGTTGGTCCAATAATGTGCTGACCACTTTGCAAGTATTTCTAAAGAAAAATGTTAATAATGAAATCGTTTTTCGTTTTACCGTTAACGACTCCACTTTCACTAGAAGCGCAGTCTCGTTCATGGGTCTTGTGGGCATGTCAAACATGAGATCTTTATACAGCGCTGAAGAGTCATTGATTCTTGATTCGTCATTGATTCTTACTTTCGTTTATTTTGATCATAAGATGTTGAAACCAAGGCAATGTCAACAATACAACCGGTTTCAAAAGCTCGAATCGGGCACAAAGTCTAAAAAAGTCGTTTTGCAAAAGTCTAAACAAAAAGAAAACAGTACCTAGCTATCCCACTGGGTACAGCCCCAACATCTGAGAGTCTGTTGTATAAAGCACCGATAGCTTCTCTAACATTCTCTTCTTCGCTCAGGGTACTAAAATACAAGTTTTAAAGTTCAAAAAGTTCTTTTACGGATTGATCTGCTGATATCCACAAATGTATCGATAGCTGATTCCCATAAACCAAACAGTAACCACAGCTATAATAGACAACGTTTTAACCTTTTGTAAAAAAATACGTGTAGGTCCAGTCGTAGTTAACGTGACCGTTTGCTTGTAGACAAGATTCAATCCGATCTTCTTCGAAATCTCGCAGCATAAGATGATCGGCCAGTTTCGATTGTAGTCGCCGAGCGTTATTTCCTAAATGAAAGCTTATTGAACGATGGTTGTGCCGCAAGTCTACTGATTTTAACCTATGAATACTGAAAAGATTCAAATGTAAACCGATAAATTGGCAAGATAACAACAAAACCTACTCCTCTCGTGTAGAATCGTCGAACCGCCGGTAGCACCTCGATAACATCTTTTGGTGGATCATGATCGAATGATGATACATCTCTTGGCAACATCAACACCTAAACAAAAAATCATAATTTTCTTGAAGTTTAAACAAAAGAAAAACAAGGTTCAAACGTTTTCAACACAACAACGTGGGAAAAAGAGGAATTGCTAGAGTATGGTTTTTACTTGAACTTTTATGTGGGTGCTTCGTTTTAAAGATATTCCGCTGATACACTTAATACTTTCTTTTTCATCTTTTTATTCTTTTAATGGGTTAGCTTCCATACCAAGAACGCAATAGCGTGTGCTGCGTTTGATGGTGATGGTAGAGCTGCCCGATACCTAGAACCCGGCTCTTATGCCCACAGAAAAACGGCAGCTCTCTATCCGTCTCTATGCCCGTACTGTGCATTTACACGTACTAAACATTTGAACACCTTACCTATTTTTATTTTGAAAAGTGCATTAAGGTTGTTAACTCCTTAACTGGTCCGTTTTTGTTGTCTTTTTCACGTTTTCCACGGTCTTTTGCGATGCAGTAATCTTTATTTCAGTGAAACTGGGAGCTTTATGCTCGCTTTATCAAGAGATGGAATTCGAAACGCTCGCCGGATCTTGACAAATCGACAATCACTCCATGGCGTGCTACCCTCGACTAGTCAAAGGTAAAAAAATTTCGTTTACTAGCAAGATTTTATCTAGCAAACATCGTTATTGACAGCTTTTAGCGTAACCTCCCGTCGATTCTATCCCATCATCAAACGGACCGCAGCCGTGCCGATTTTATCAGACCAAGACGCCAAATTGATCAACATTGGGCACTTTGTTGGCATCAAAGGGACCGTTAAACGTCCAGAAAAAGTAAGTTACAGTTTAGTAGGCTTTGCCCTAAAGAGACTTTGCTCAATCTCTGTTTTAGGTGAGTTCTCCGGAGGTGGAACTTTCGACGATCGAACAACATCTGCGACAAAATTTCCGTGTTTCGGGCGAAGCCGTCTTCTGCAATATTTTGAAACCGTTAGAGGACGGGAATGGTAAGTATTGTGGGTACCTAGTTAAATTAAATAGAAAGATAAATAGTTCTGTAGAGCATAAAATTTAGAGCAACTTCTTTTTACACTACGCAACAATCACGAAAGATGGCTGCCGACGTTGTTTTTAGCTTGCGGGAGGGCCATGTCAAATGTGCACAAGGATAACCGACAACTCATTTTGAATAGGATTATTGGCCAGCTACAGATAAACGGTAAGATGATCATTTCATATTTATTGCTAAACGGTGTTCAGAGATCTCGTGGTCGGTGTTAGCTTTCAATGTATATCTTCGTGTTTTGATGGAAAATGACGTCGAATTTGACGTTAATAAGCAATTACATGTAAGTTACAGTAAGACTTAAATGTATAGTCTAAAATCGTGATTCGATTCATGTTTTAGGATGCCGAAGTCACAAAGGGTTTGTCGTTGGATCAAGAAAGCTTCCGCTTGTTTCTTGAACAACTTGCGCTGCAAGGAAAAGTAGATGCATCAAGGAACTTGGTATTTTTATATAAGCTTATTGCTGTTTGAGTTGGATTAAATTAAAATGAATTTTTCAGACTTATGAAATGGCGAAAAGAGGTCTCATTTTGGATGCTCAGTGTAATTCTGCGATCATCTACGGTTTTGCTGTACATGGCTACGAGAAGAAAGCCGATTCTTTATATCAAGTCATTTTTCACAAAAATCAAATAACTGCTGTGCTTTAGCAAACAAAAGACCGACATGGTTCCGAGGGGCAAATACTGGCGCTTGAAGCTCTTGCTAAAGCAGCTGCCGCAAGAAACGATCTCGATCAATTGAGAAAGGCTAGTATTTATTATTTTTGTAAAAATTAGTGTCTTTTTGCTACAATCCTTTAATTTTTAGATTCTGCGGATTGCCGTTGACGACGAAAAGAAACTTACCCTTAGCAATGGAAGCGTTTTTGACATTTTATGGCTACTAACAGAAAAAAGTCGCACAAAAGACGGTTTAGAAACGATGCCTTTAATCGAACAGGTAATTTGAATTGTTTTTCTTTCTAAACACCCGTTCAGATTTTGAGCAGAGTGAGCCATCAATGGGGTTTTTTCAAGCTGTTGATTCGAGAGGTTTTCCTTTGATTTGTGGTAATTAATTTAAGTGTTCCCAGATTGAACGTCACTTGGCACATGGGCATTACTACATAGCGCTCACACTCTTGGAGGATTCTACGAAAGTCAAAGACTTCATTCATAAACAGCAAAAATTGGGTACCATAATTTTTAAAATTTTTGATGTAAATTCAATTTTAGTGCTTGTCGACCAGATCCAAACAAGACTCTGCCGACAACTTATCAAAAACCATGTAAGTTTTGATAAAGAATCTTTTGGACCTTTTATGGTTTTTGAAATTTTTAGTCTCCCATCCCCAAAGTGAAAGAAGTGGCGAATCGTGCGATGGTTGTCTTGAAATCTTACCCGAGCATTTCGTAAGTTCTTATTCAATGCTGTTTTCCTCTATATATTACTTTAGAAAGTTTATCTACGATGAGCTTCTGAAGAATGTTTTAACGTTCAAGGAATTCTCATTGGAAACAAGGTTTGGCCTGGTTTGTCCAACAAAATTTAAACGAAACTTTTAGGTTCGAATACTTTTCCAGTTTGATCGACTTTGTGGATTTGGAAAGGACACGTCCGCATCTGATTTTACCTCTTCTTGCTAGGTTTGTGCCGTTTCAGATAAGCGGACACATTCTTTCATTTAGTTGTGATGATCTGTCAGCTCGACTAACACTCCTGTTTCGGTGTGAGCGACTCGGATATAAGGATTTCTCGAAACTTGACACAAAATGTTTAGTCAAGTTACTACTTCAACCACTTTATGGTTAGTCAAAATCACTCATTTATTTCGATTGATCACCACCTAGATAAGCAAAATCGAAAAACCACGGATCGGGGTATTGTGTACACGAAAATTGGATGGATGAGCCGAATTATGAAGAGCCATGGGTTTTCCGATTCAGCTCTATGGTATTCTTTTCATGAGTGGTGGAAGTTTAAGAAGGTATTGTATAAACGCAACTTTTATTATGATTATTTCAGAGTATCGAAAGTAAGAGCAATCGAGACTACATTGAAGACGAAAAAGGACCGCGTGTTGAAGAACTTTCTCGGTAAGTTAGTTGCTACAGTTGGTTTTGAAAAGAATTGACAACACGAATGTTTATTCAACTATCGGTTTCAAAATCCTTTTGTCCGTTGAGCGAGTTATCTTGCGGAGGCCTGATGACAATCGAAGACGCTGGACTGAAGGCATCACGACTGCTCTAAAGAAAAACAATTTTATTCAACAACTGAGTCAGAGTTTACCTCCAATTCGAGTTTGAGCGCCTTTTTCTCGGCAGACGTGTCGACATTAGTCGGCTGCAAGTGTTTCTTGTTGCACTTAGCGAGAATAGCCCTAAAGTTGAAGTAAATGAATCTTAAACTAAGAATGTACCTCGCGTTCTCACACTCATCACATTGACATTTTGGCGACTCTTTGGCGGATGGGCGTACCTTGGATTTCCTTTGACCACCGCTCCAAGGACCATAGTTGAATTGCGAGGATCGGGCACTAGTCGTAGAAGCTGAGCTGATGTCATACTAAAAGCTTTAATGTTCTAAAAATAATATACGAAAGAGTACCTCCGAAATGGACGAGTTTTGCTTTGTAATACGGCCACCCGAAAAATCACTAAAGCAAGCAGTTACGTGATATATTGGACGAAATTAGTTACCTGTTATTTCCATGCATACAAGGAGAACATTGGCATTCAATTGTTCGAGTGGGTTGATAGTCGCTCGGCGGTAGTGGCATTGAGTAGGCGGTGGACGGTGAACGACTTGGGCAGGATTCAGTTACATAGGTGGCGCGGCCGGACGTCGAAGAGATAGTGCTTCCACGGCTCGACGAATGACCCCACGATGTGGAGAGGGGGCTCGTAATTGGAGCCGTTGTACTTGAGTCCTGTTTGATGGCCAAGAAGGAGAACTTGGAGATGCTTGTAGTGGAGGTTGCACTAAAAAAAGAAAAATGGAGATGAACAAATAAGATTTTACCTTGAAACATTGGAAGGGCTGATCAGACAAGATGAAGCCTTTCGGAGCAACGTGAAGCCATGGAAGCGATTCTTTGTCTCTTTGTGCTCGAGATCGATTGGTTTTGCACCTAAAAATTTGCCATTAAAAAGGGTATAAGGCTCCATTCGGTATAGAAGTCTAAAATTTAAAAATCAAAAGTACCTTGATTAGGTTCCGTGTCCCATAGTCTTAGCGGAAAAACACCATCCAAGAAATCGTCCTCAGGCGTTTGTGTTCTTGCAATTGCAGCAGTCAGTTTTGGAGGGGTAGTCTACAAAACGAACAAGTCAACAAACATTACGGCAAGTAGGCTCAACAAAATGCCAGTAAAAGCAAGACAAGCCAAAAATAAAAAGAACATAAGTGATAAAAGCTCACCATTTGAAGAAGCAGTTGGAAGAAACCAGTAGGGTAGGAAGCAGTAGTAATAAATAATAACCCCACTGGACATTTTACTTTTATTGCACGGATAAATTCAAATTCCAGAGTTTTAGATGTAGATTTGAGATAATTTTGCAAAATATATGCAAATTTTCTTTTTAGATGGCTACAAGAGAATCACGAGCGAATCTTCTGCGCCTCGGAAAAACCCAAACCGAAAGGAATTGAGCCAACGTATCGAATACTGAAGAACCTTGTGGATTCAAGGGTAAGTGCGTTCGAGAGTTACTGAAATATAAATTTTAGGATGCTGCCAATATTCACTCATTTATCACGTTTTATGGATGGCCTCTTGATACCGAGTTTGAGGATATTGTACCGCAGGTTAGCGTTTTGTTCTATCCAATTTTTATTTTGACGCAATTTTAGATCATTGATCTTTACTTTGAACACTTGGACTGGCCACGTATTCAAATGATGCTCAAAAGCTTGTAATTTTAGTTGCCAACAATTTGTAAAGTTTTTCTTCTTTAGATCAGGGCAACAAGATAAATGGAAGCGAGAGGATGGGAAAATTGTCTCACCTATCAAGAACTTTCATCTGATTAGGGTAATTTGCTATCTGTGTTGTTTTTCAAAATCAATTTTTCAGCTTTTGCGAGAGCGCTTGTTCAGCATCAACGACAAGAATTATCGCGCCAGAAAAGAAATCAAATCGGAGAAGAACGACGGGGAATGGGATGCAAAACCAACGCAAATCGATGCCATTCGTCACTTGGTTGCCTATGCTTACGAATTGCGACAACTGTTTCCTTATGGTTTGTTAAAATGATATTTTCTTATTCCTTTAAAATTATATTTACATCTTTCAGCGAGTACACAATACGAAACTTTTTATGAGACGTTGTACGAATATAACCAACTTTTTTCAAAATGCATCAAGGTAATTAAGAGCTTCTTTTTTCGACCTAAAATTTTCCTAGTTACGCGAATTGACTGTGGAAAGCGTAAACGATTGTTTGGAGCTGTTAAGGACATTGATCAAACTCGAATTCATCGCACTTCACCCAAACGAAACGGTCTCTGCAACGATTATCGAAAATGTTCTCAATCGGTAAAAAAATTTAGTGATTTCTAGTAAAATTAATAATTTTAGTTTTGGATGGATGCCGGCTGTGAATACATGGATGGCTCTACAGTCCGGATTTTATGCTTCTAATGGGATCGTGCCCTTACTTACGTGAGTTTTTTTTGCGTTGCACGGAAATTGGATATTTTAGCTATGTCACTCGCGGAATTGATCAAAATCCGCAAAAGGCCACCGATCTTCAATATGGTTGGTAAACAGTAATATTAATATTAATTTTAATTTAAAGCTTAAAATTTTCAAAATAAAACTTTAATCTTTTGATTTTAGTTCTCCACAAGGCGCAAAACTTTCTCCCGGCCAGTCGAGTTCACACCATCTATGCGGCAATCTTGGTCTCTCTACGAAAGTACACCGAGGCGATCGACTACACAAACAAGCACAAAGTTGGCTTCTTGAAAAGCTGTTCAACATTTCTTTCAGACTGACATGGATTCGCCACACATTGTCCTCGCTTTCCGCTTGATAAACAATTTGAGAGCAACCAAGAAAGTTTGGATTTAAAACATTATAGTTACAATCTACGTTTAGTTAAATAATGAGTTCGTTTATAAGTTTTCCGAAATCATGCTTGAACATTCTCGTCTGAAAGAAGACCCGGAGCAATGCCTCGAATTACAAAAAGATTTCCTTAAGCTTTGTGGTGAGTGGTTTTGTTTTGTTTTGTCTAAAGTTAAAATGTTCAGAAACAAAGAAACTTGGGCGTTTTGCTCTGCAACTTTTTGAGCTCTTCGATAAGATGGGAATTCAAATTGACTCCGAGCACCAGGATAAAATCATGAAAGTCGCAAATCGACAGGCTGAATTAGAGAAGTGAGTTAAAAGTAACATTGCAAATAGAACTTTACCAAAGGGACTCCTATGTTTCTATGTTTAGATATAGTTGAGTTTATTTTTGTACTTAAATCTTCCTTTTCAGGATATGGCTCTTCAAGCCGAACGGTTTATTGTCGCTGTCAGAAGAGGACGAAATCGTAAAAAGCTCGGATTTCTGGAAGCGATTCGACAAGTATTCCAACAGAGAAACATCTCCTCCTTCAACATAATTTTTAGCGTTTGCTAGGGTTAGTTTTGCAAGTTTTTAGTTTTAGTAAAGTATGCTACCTTGTTTGTTACCTTATTCATTGTTACCTTGTTTGTTGTTCTTTTAGATTATTTTATTTTGCTCATTGTTATTACGGGTAAATTTTTCTCTTTAGCTTTTATAGAATTAGTGTGGTTGTAAGATAAACATTTATGTAACTTTCAAAAATGTACAAATACTCGAGATCTCGTTCTGAGGAGGGATTAGCTTTTCACCAGTTTCACTGTTCGACCATGGTAGCTGGAATTAGGATATGATGAATCTATTTATTAGCTCCTGATTTGAAAACCCTGTACTATAAAATTTGATTACCCGGAGGGTTCAACGGGAATTTGGTCATCTCTTGGCGGCATCGAGATCGAATTGTCGTAAAGCGGCGACATCTAGAAGAGTTCGGATATTTTTGTGGCTAGATTCAAAAGCTAACTATGACCTTAAGTTAAGAATTGCTATTTCTTATTTCCTACAGTAATAGCTCTACTAGGCACTTTATATATTACAGTATTCCATTTATAAGAGTACTGTAATCCTGAGACTCACCCCTGGAGCTGCTGGCGGAGAAGTCTCAACCGCACCTTGACCATAGCTCATTTGGGGGATTTCTCTGAATATTCAAATTCTTATTCGATAACCTTTTCCGACTTACACAGATGGTTGCGGGTCAGCGTAGGAAGGCATTCTAAATGATATTCTAATTGGAAAGTAATAGAACAAAAATAAAACTACCGTAAATACTGTAATAGTACCCCACCCCCATAATGACGGTGCGGAGTGTTGTGTAGTCTAGCTTTGAACGAGTTTTTCTCGACACTGGTTTATGCTACAATGCTCGTTTGGGTATCAAAAAATAGCCCTGAATTTCAGCTATTTTTTGATACCAAAGACGCATTTTTTGAAAGGACGGGCGCTTTGAAAAAAATGAAATACTAAAAAATGACTAATACTTTTGCGACTACGCGACTGTACGAGGGCGGTGGGGTACTATTACAGTATTTACGGTAATTTTTTTGATGGCTTTTACAAATTCCTTATAAAATTTGTCTTACTACATCGCAAATTAGTCCCTTAAACTTTGTAAACATAAGAAAGTAATCGAACTAGCCTACGCGAACCGGTAAAGCAGCACAAAGAAACTAATTTAATAAAATTTCATTTAATAAAACGATTTTAATTAGTAAAATTTAGTGAAAGAATATTTGATTTTTAAAAAGTATCTTTAAAATTAAAGAAAGAAAGAAATAAAAGAAAGAAATAAAGAAAGACAATCAAGTCATAAGACTTTCGTTAGAATGGATTGATACACGAATGGTGCTTTGTATGGATTTGTATGATTTTTTTTGTGTGTTAGAAGGATCTTCAGATGCGGCGGAGGTCTTTTTTGAAAATATGATTTTTGAATATGTCAAAAAAGACGTCCGCCGCATCTGAAGATCCTTCTAACACAAAAAAAGACATACAAATCCATACAAAGCATCATTCGTGTATCAATCCATTCTAACGTGTATCGTGTATCAATCTAATGACTCAATCTAATGACTCAAATCAATCCATTCTAATGACTTAAACGTGTATCAATCCATTCTAATGACTTAAAGCTTTTCTTTACTTACGCTGGCATTTGCACTTGTGGAGCCGAGTAAGATGGTGGTCTGAAAAAGAATTGAAAAGTTGACGTTTCAAGAAACATTGAAAGAAAGAAAGCTTTTTATCAAGAAACATTGAAAGAAAGAAAGCTTTTTATCAAGAAACATTGAAAGAAAGCTTTTTGAACTCACGCAATTGGCGGCACTGCATAGGTCGGCATTCTAAAGTTTTTTTTTTGTAAAAATCGAAAATGCGGAAATAAACGTACACAGGCACGCGCACTCGAATCCGTTTGTAAATTGGAATCTAAATTTTTAACGATTTCTCTGCTTTACAGATGAAGAATTTATTCGGTAATTTAACACATTCGCGACGAGGCGTTTTTTTTGCGCTACTGCCCCTGCCCCAGCGGACGAGAGGGGTTTCTCGCAAAGCTATTGGCCCCGAAATACACCTCCTATATGTAAAATTTCATGCTGAATCCGAATCTCGAATCAGATTTTGAAAATATCGCTGCCTCAAAAAGATATCGGCTCTTTTTTTGGCTCGTGAGACAAAACGCCGCATTTCTCTTTCTCTAATGGTATGTTTTCCACGATTTTTGTTTTATTGGATGGAGCTCAGCTAGATGGACGTTTCATATCAACATCATTTTTTGATAAGACTTTATCCCACAAAGTTATGGCCGTTTTACTGGGATACGCGCAATAGAGGTCTTCTATAGCGCAGTCGGTAGAGCGTCTGTCGCTGGGGCGGGAGGGGTTTCGTCCGGTGGATCACAATTTCGTCCACCGGTGGACCGAACCGTCCCAGGGGCCAGACGGCCGTGGCCCACCGGTGGACCGAACCGTCCCAGGGGCCAGACGGCCGTGGCCCACCGGTGGACCGAATCGTCCCAGTCGCCAGACGGCCTTCGTCCACCGGTGGACCGAATCGTCCCGAACGTGTTAACTTTAGAAAATAGGAAAATCTTTGAAAGTTTACATAGGATAAACCCCGAGAACTTGAAACTAGAAAATAAAGATCTGACTGTTGATTGTTGATCTTACAATTGTTGCTAGTCTTTGCAGTGGACTTTGTTCTCTAAAAAGGTAAACATACCATTTCTGGTGCTCGCAATTCTTTACTTTCCTTGCAACAACGACTTAGTATTTCTTTGAGAAAAACAAGAGAACAAGAGAACAAGACAATTTACACCAGAAAGGGTGTGTTTAGACATTTTCGAGCTCAAAGTACAGCACGTGAATCGATTCAAATGTAAGTGGATACATATTAGCATTTAGATTATTATTTAGATTATTATTTAGATTGTTATTTAGATTATTGTTTAGATTATTGTTTAGATTATTATTTAGATTATTATTTAGATTATCATTTACACTTACTCTCTGATACCCAATGATACTTGGCGGTTGATATTGCATACAGCAACCCGTTTGAATCCATGGCACAGACAACCCGCAACAAGCACTCGTCCAAGCGATCACTGTTGTAAGGAATAGCAAAAGCGTTTTCATTCTGGTGAAATTGAATACGTTTTTCGATCTGAAAAGTGCTTGAAATTTTCGTTTGAAAACATTTGGAAAATGAAACCGAACAAGAACAAGGACTCAAACAGTTAAGGACTACTTAATAAACATTCAAAGTTTCTTAATAAACGTTCAAAAACCATTATGGAATTCTTCATAAAGTAAAGTAAGGAACGGCATAGAAGGATTTCACGAGAACGGATTGAACCCTCGATTGATTGATCGGTAACTGCTCGGCATCGGCATCGGTTCAATGGTTAGAGCATCGGCCGATCCGCTGGCCGATGCTCTAACCATTGAGCTATTCGGTAGCCGCCTTCAAGAAAAAGGGAATACAATGCAAATGAACTAGATTACGCTTTTCGGGGCTCTACTTTTAGAATCCTTAGAACGCCTCGATTGTGATGGACATTACTTCCCCCACTTTACAACTGAGAAGAAAAATTTTGAAACATCAAAAATAAATTTATAACAAACAAATGAAAATAAATTTCCCAAACTCCTTTAGGGTGTGAAAAGATGAAAATTCGAAAACAATGGTGTTAAAGTAGCCAAAGAGAACGATCAAAAGGATTCATTTTTCCAAAAAAAGGGAAAAGCTCTCACTTTCAAGGACGCCTTTCATGAAAGGGAACAGAAAAAAAGTGAGGGAAATCTCTTTTTGATGACTTTTCTCCTCTTAATATGATCAAAATGATCATATCAATCAAACCCGCCTCTTGGGGGGGAAAGAAAATGTTAGTCTAGATCTGTTTAGTGCTTAAATTTAAGTTATATTCAAATACCTCAAAAGGCGACGCGTTGCATGACGTTGCAACGTCATCAATTTTCAACTAAAGCTTAATGAAAGTACATTACAACAACACTCCAACGTTATCTACTTTTCAGTATTTCAATGGCAATTTAGCAGTAGTTGTGCTTCTGTTTTCTAGAAGACATTCAATTTTAGACAAACTACCGTAATCCTGTGCTAGTTTTCATTCAATCAGCCAGATTTTGGTATCATTCGATGAGGAAACACAAGGCTCAGGCGATGAGATCAAAATTGAGCTGATCGAATGAGAAATGACGGTCAGATTACGGTAGTTTCTTAAAATTGATGTCTTTTAGAAAATACATTGACCAAGAGGGCCGAATTCTAATCTAAAATGCAGCTAGATTAAATCAAAGTTTCAAATTTTGGGAGAACAAGCGCTTCCCTTGTCGGTCAATCAGATCATTTCGGTTTTTACTAATCCGATACTTTGATAAATTCAAAAATACGGGAATGGGACAAATGCGAGCTTTCTTTTTGCGCACCCGGACATTTGCGCACCTTTTTTTTCGCACCTTGCCCATTAGCGCACCTTTTTTCGCGTCTTTTTAGAGCAAAAAAGCTCTAAAAAGCTAATATTAACCAATTTCTATTCCAAATGTTGTTTTTCTAGGTAATTTTAGGGCTTAGAATCGAAATTTTGGCATATCAGAGCTTATCGTACGATTGTAAATAAAGATACATATCTTCCGGGTCTATGCAACTGCAGTTCAGGTCGGTCATTTCACAGGGACTCCCCTCTAATAATTTGGAGGAGTTGAGTTGGGTTGTCGGGGTGTTAGAGATGGATATCAAAAGGGATCCACTCTCTTTAACTTACTCCAAATTCTATTTGACTCACAGTAACCCGGAAGAAAAGATATTCAGCAGCCAAGCTTTGATTTGAGAGTGAGAATAGCCTTTTTGATGACTACTTTTCATTTTCTCAGAGAGCACATTCAATTTTCAAAGTTTCAGTTTCAAATTCCGCAGCTCTACCCTTTAAAACTTGCACTTAATCCTCACCACATCATTTTTGATTTGATTGAAATTTTGAATGAAACAAACCCATTGAATCTCTTTATCTTTATCTCTTTATCCTTAGCGAGCCAATTTCACTACCTATTCACTCCTAGCCAGCCAAATCCACTACCTGTTCACTCCTAGCCAGCCAAGTTCACTACCTGTTCACTCCTAGCCAGCCAAGTTCACTACCTGTTCACTCCTAGCCAGCCAAGTTCACTACCTGTTCACTCCTAGCCAGCCAAATCCACTACCTGTCCCCTCCTAGCCAGCCAAATTCACTACCTGTTCACTCTGTCCTGTGCTCATCATTTCCAAAATCTCTGTGATGAATTTCGTAATTCGATCAGCTGTGTGATTTATCGTTAAAGATCTTAAAGATCTGTCCCTAAAAACTTTCGAAACTTTCAAGTGGTTGCTGATTTCTTGTCTTTTCAGTTAACACTTTATGTTCAGTATATCAAAATGAAATCACTTCAATCATTGGCCGGTTTCTTGCAAACATATCTTCCGTGAGCCGCGCGTAAATTTATAGTATAGTAGACAAGGTAGGTAGTGTTGACATTTGAGACATCATTGCACATCTAAAAAGTTGGTGTAATTACGAGGTTAGATTCAAGATTCATCATGAGAATTAAATGAGAATTAAATGAGAATTTAAGACAGGTTTTTGTCTTAAGATGGGTAGAATAGTAAGTTTATTTGAATGCTCGATTTTTGTGATAAAGATAAAGTTTGTGCAACCTAGATTGTCCAACCTAGACTGTCCAACCGGTCCAACGTAGATTGTCCAACCTAGACTGTCCAACCGGTCCAACCTAGATTGTCCAATTGGTCCAACCTAGATTGTCCAACCGGTTCAACCTAGACTGTCCAACCGACCTTGTATTAGGGTGGCAAGAAAGTTCGTAGAAAAAGTTTGAGTGGAATTTCTTCAAAAATGAATCCCCGAATTGCAGCTTTTCCTTCAAATTTTGGGGATAATTCAAGCAAACTTTGTTCTTCTATTTACAAGTCGACTCTAGAATCTACAAGTCGACTTTAGAATCTAGAACTCGGCTCTAGAATCCAGAACTCGACTCTAGAATCTACAAGTCGAGAAATTACTTGTCAAAAATACGCTTTCCGCTTTCTTTTAAGTATTATTTTCCAGCTTAAATTTTACTTTTGCATAACCCACAAGATAAATCGCATGAAACACAGTCGCATCATCCGGGGATGGTCGAAAAAGCGAATAATCGTATGGAGTGCCGTCAGTCCATTTATGGACTTGATTAACCCATTGAAGACCACACCAGGCATAGAACTTTGAACCTCTACAAGCATTGTCTGGTTGAGCGTATGAATTCGCGGCTTTCACGTCGGAAAGGATCAGATCTGCAAATGTTTCTCCTAATTGATCTGCAAATGTTTCTCGTGCGCCAAAATGATTTCGATTTCAACGTAATGTAAAAATGAAACCCACTTGCCACGAAATAATATTCATTATCCGAATGAATCGAAACCAAATGCGACTTTTTTTTGGACACAATTGCTTTCAGCGGTTTCCCTGAGATACGTGTTCAACTCTCCCCTGTCATTGTAGCTCAAATTCTAAAATTCAAGCCTAAAGAAGAGCAAGTTCAACAACATCAAAACCTTACCTGGTAAAAATAACAGGAATTTGTTTCGTTGTAGTATGTCCAATGAGAATTTTCGCATTTCGCTTCAATATCGGTTGATTTGGAGGTGTTTGGGGAGAGGTTTGCCCTAAATAAACTTGTTATTGCCGATCGTACTAAACTTGCCGATCGTACTAGACCAATCTAGTATGATCGGCGAGATTTGACCCAGATTATCGCATTGTTTTGATTTGACCCAGATTATAGCATATGAACCAGTGTTAGCATTGTTATTTTTGCACTCGCCTGCCATGTTCTGCTTTCAGCGCCTTATTGTTTGCCTCACATGTCTTCAACGTTCCTTTCACAGCTTCACAAGCACCTCTTAACAATGGAAACTTTGAAAACACTTACAAACAAACTTTTCTTCCTGCAGTTTTGCTGTCATTGTTGCTCTAAAAGTGAGTTTGTTTCAAATTTGAGATCAATTCTTAACCTGTCGCGTGTACTGCTTCTAACTACTGGTACTTCTAACTAACTGGTAAGCAGACCTAGCGCAACCACTTTAATATTGCCCTATCCCCCTCGTACAGTCGCGTAGTCGCAAAACTGTTTTTGTAATCCATTTTGTAGCCCGTACTTTCCAAGAGCCCATACTTTCCAAGAGCCCATACCTTCCAAGAGCCGGTTCTTTCCAAGAGCCCGTTCTTTCCAAGAGCCGGTTCTTTCCAAGATCCCGTTCTTTCCAAGAGCCCATACTTTCCAAGATCCCATTCTTTCCAAGAGCCCGTACTTTCCAAGAGCCCATACTTTCCAAGAGCCGGTTCTTTCCAAGAGCCCGTTCTTTCCAAGAGCCCGTTCTTTCCAAGAGCCCGTTCTTTCCAAGAGCCCGTTCTTTCCAAGAGCCCGTTCTTTCCAAGAGCCGGTTCTTTCCAAGAGCCCGTTCTTTCCAAGAGCCCGTTCTTTCCAAGAGCCCGTTCTTTCCAAGAGCCGGTTCTTTCCAAGAGCCCGTTCTTTCCAAGAGCCCGTACTTTCCAAGAGCTCGTACTTTCCAAAAACGCGTCTTTGGTATCGAAAAAATAACGCTGAATTTCATTTATGCAAACTAAGGAAAAGAATATCTGACTGAAGAATAATAAGTGATAATAAGGCCTTTTTTGGAATTAACGTGCCGTCCCAGAGTGAAAAAACACAGTCATTATCTCTTGCAACACTAGGCTTTCTCTTTTGCATGCCGTTGCTCTTTGACCTTTGCCTTTCTGGGACAGCCTACTAGTTTTGCAATCATTTTTTAATACCTTTTCTGATATTTTTCAAATTTCTGATACTGCCCATTACTCACGTCACTTTCTCAATTTGTTGATCTTTCTCTTTCTTCAATTGCTGGTGCTTTTCCAAGCAAGTTGTGTGATTTTTCCTAAATTTTACTACAATTTTTGAGTGACTGACTCTAGGAGTGCGGACTCTAGAAGTGCGGACTCTAGAAGTGCGGACTCTAGAAGTGCAGACTCTAGAAGTGCGGACTCTAGAAGTGCGGACTCTAGAAGTGCAGACTCTAGAAGTGCAGACTCTAGAAGTGCGGATTCTAGAAGTGCGGACTCTAGAAGTGCAGACTCTAGAAGTGCAGACTCTAGGAACAACTTCTCGCCAACTCACTCGTGATCAAAGTTCGCTTTCAACCTAAAAACCTTGTTTAAACATTTTAGGTAAACATTTTAGGTAAACAATTTTGACTCACAAGGTATCTTGACAAGTTGTGAGAAGTTTGGCCGTCTGGGATTGTTCTTGTTTTGCGTTGGCTCTGAAATGCTGCGAATGTACGTACGAAGGTACGGAAAGATTTAGGAAATTGCTTTCTCTGACAAGTTTTCCCCCAAGAACCTCACAATAACGATTGTTTCGCAAATTTCAGTTGTTGATCTAATTCTCGATTTGTCGGAAACAAAAAGCTTTTGCTTTTTAGCTTTCACTTTCACTAACCTCACTTTTTCCAATTCTTGATCCGTCTCCGGACAACTCGGTCGATTTTTCCTAAATTTCTTTGTGAACCTTGCAATCGACACGACACGATGAAGCGAAAATTCAAGCTAAACCAAAGAAATTTTTAAAACTCACTTTGTATCCAACATTGTTTTATCTTTAGAGTTTGGGGTGCGACCCGCTTTAACCTCAGGCTCAGGTTTCGATCAACGAGGATGATTTTGCTTCAGAATAGCCGAATTGCACAAAGAAGTTTAAATGGGTTTCCCCAAAGCGCTGACAACATAACAAGAACGCGCAGCATCCAACACAAGATTAATACTCGTCGGTGACGACACAAATTTCAGCAAGCTCTCTCTACAATGTTAAAACAGTTATCTAAACAGGATTTAAAACCTGAAGCGTAGCAGAAAGTAAGTTGAATTTATAATTTTACTGTTTATTAGTACAAAACCAAAATGCAACAATACTCATTACAAAAACAGCATGCGCATCAAAAGAAACAACCAAGTCCCCCCAGAGGGAATGCTAGTGCTTGTTTGGTGGTGATTGATGCTCACATAATATTGATTTTTCAAACTAAAACTTTATAGTCCCGGTAATTTCTTCCAACCGCAGATTTCCGCGAGTATTGAGCCAATCAGACACAATTTGGGCCCTCATGGTGTATTGGTTAAGTTCTCACTTCCAAACTGAGGGTGTGGGGTTCTCTAGGGTTCTCTTCCCTAGGGTTCTCTTCCCTAGCCCGTGCGCCCAGACTAGAGGTGTCTTCTCTAGAGCTGACTAGAGATCCCTTCTCTAGCGGAGTTCACTCTTCCACTGGGTTGGCCCATTCATGGCCTGAGGTTATTAAAGCAAGAAGCCTATCTTCTATCTATCTTCTTTTCTCCCCGCCTCTACATCGCCGAGTAAAATATCTCATCTTTCTCTATGTATTTATGTGTAGATTTGTGTATTGTCTGACTGATTACGCTTTATTTCATGTCCTGAATAAAGTATCAATCAATTTAGTGTTCGCGTCAACACGAATCTCAATGATCAAAAATGAAACAACAAAGTCCCCCCCCCCCCCCCCCAGAAAGAAGGCAAAAAAAAACAATTTCGGGAAGGGAGAAAAAGGACGAAAAATGCGACGCGAATAATTGCAAAATAGCAACGCAAATAGGAACGAAACGGACGCGACCTTAGAATAGATTCCAACTTACTAATCAAAACTCACAAAGTGTCTTGACAAGTTGCGAGACGTTTGGCTGTTTGGGACTGTTCTTGTTCGGTTGAGTTTATACTGAAATTTGAGTACATGGCTTGTCCACATGGGTTCCTTTTTTAAAACGTATTGACTTTCAAAAGATACGGTCATTTTACCTTTTTTCTTGATCCAATTTATTTACTTTTTGTAAACAAATTGGATAAAGAACATGTGGACAAGCCATGTACTCAAATTTCAGTATAAACTCAACCGAACTTCCTTTCAACTTCCTTTATGAACAAATCAAACCAAAAGTAGAATGAATGTCACAAATGAATGAAAGCCAATAAATGAAAGCCTTTCATTCATTGAATAAAGAGAGGCAAGCTTGCTGTATCTTTCAGAAGTTGACACATTTTATTGGGTTTTCCAGTTATTAATGCGCGTTTTTTACTATTCTGTAAATTTCTCAAGATACCGAAATCAAGAAAAAGATAGATATGAGTATTATTCGAAAGCTGAAGATCTCCTCTGCATTTTGATATAAAAAGCTTTTGAATTTGTCGAGCTTTTGGGTAAATTGACTGCACAGAAGAAGAGGTGGCCAAAAAAAATGGAAGGGTGCCTTTGGATCAAGTTTTGGCTCCGCTCAAATTGAGTTAACCGTTTGATGTTTGGCCAATAGATATATCAATACAATTTCAGAGCATCTTTACTTTTCTGGGCGGTTATTTTACACCATAAAACTTGAGGAATAGCTGGAATGGGAATGGCTAAGCTGGAATGGGTTTTTTTTCGAAAACGACCTCTCCCTTTGTGCAGTCAATTTGCCCAAAGCTGCACAAATTCCAAAGCTTTTTATATCAAAATGTAGAGGAGATCTTCAGCTTTCGAATAATATATAACACTCATCTACATCTGTTCGATATCTTGAGAAATTTACAAAATAGTAAAAACGCGCATTCATAACTGGACAACCCAATAGAAACTAATGAAAAATCTGCCCAAAATACAGCTCACCTTTTCCCAACAAGCAGAGTCCCGCTAATTCCAAGAAATAGTCCCAGGAAGTAGGTAATGAGTACACAAAAACCGAGTAAACTGTAGGGGTGGTTGAATGCGGATTTTGAACTTTGAAATGCGGATTTTGATCTCAAAAATATTTTTAATCAAAGTTAATTCAGGTTCCTTCTTAATTCAAGTTCAAATTTCCTTCTTGAACTCAAGTAAAGGTCAAGTAAAAGTACATTTTTTAAACTTACAACGATTCAGGCAGTAATTCGAATTGTTCGACAGCCATTTGAGAAAAGGCGCAAAAGGCGAAAAGGCGCAAATTAGTTGGGTTTTAATGGAATCAGTACTCACAAAGCAATTGCAAACAAACGACTGAGAGTTTGCAAAAGAAATCTCTTAAAGTCGACTCTTTTAAAAGGAAATGAAATTTCCGTTTCATCTCCATTTCCGCTGACTTTCCGTTCCTGACTTTCGCTGAGCCAAAACGGGCTCGATTTTCCGAAAAGGAACGACCTTGCTTCTTTTTAAATTAAATTGGGATAATGTTTTGCCATGAAAATGCATGAAAATGCATGAAAATGCATGAAAATGCCATCAGCATCATATTTTATTTGTCTGAACATTCATCAGTTTCAATCAATCCCAAAATTACGGAAATGACTAAGCTGAGTAATGGCGATACAGTACTGGACAATGAAATATGATATTTGAAAAACGATCGTCATTTTCGCGCGTCTGTAACTCCATTGTCTTTGAGTTTAAACTATTAGTGTTATACATTTTCTGTAAGCTCTTTTCAATGGCTACACAATGGTAATATTAATATTTAGAAATACGGTAGAGACAAGGGAGTTACAGACGCGCGAAAGTGACGATCTTTTTTCACATTTCAGTTTCGGCCATAGCTATCGTTTTTCCTAGAAAAGGCGGCCATTTAAAAAAAATTTATATCACTAACAATGCCATCACATTTGTATCTGCACCTTCAGTCATTTCTACAACGTTTGCTATAGTGTTATCGCGGTGAATTTCTGCCGCTGTCCACTCCACCGCAGTAGTTGTGCTTCTGTTTTCTAAAAGACATTCAATTTTAGACAAACTACCGTAATCCTGTGCCAGTTTTCATTCAATCAGCCAGATTTTGGTCGATAAGGAATCATCATTTGATGAGGAATCACAAGGCTCAGGCAATGATATCAAAATTGAGCTGATTGAATGAGAAATGGCGGCCAGATTACGGTAGTTAGTCTAGATCTGTTTAGTGCTTAAATTTAAGTTATATTCAAATACCTCAAAAAGCAACGTCATCAAGTTTCAACTTAATGAAAGTACGTATTAATGACACTCCAACGTTACCCACTTTTCAGTATTTCAATGGCAATTTGACAGTATTTGCGTTTCTGTTTTCGAAAAGACATTCAATTTTAGACAAACTACCGTAATCCTGTGCCAGTTTTCATTCAATCAGCCAGATTTTGGTCGATGAGGAATCATCATTTGATGAGGAACCACAAGGCTCAGGCAATGATATCAAAATTGAGCTAATTGAATGAGAAATGACGGCCGGATTACAGTAGTTTCTTAAAATTGATATCTTTTAGGAAATACATTGACCAAGAGGGACAAATTCTAATCCAAAATGCATCTAGATTAAATCAAAGTTTCAAAATTTGCTAGAAGAAGCGCTTCCCTTGCCGCCCAATAAGGCCATTTCCGTTTTTGCTGATCCGATACTTTAATAAATTTAAAAATAGAATAAATCAAGGTTTGTCCTTGATTTATTCTATTTTTAAAGCCTAAGCCTAAAGTGTAATTTGATCTAGCCGTTTTGTCTTTCAAATTGGTTTCACAAGCTGCTCTGATATGTCAAAATTTCGATTCTATGCCCTAAAATTACCTAGAAAAAAGAAAAACAACATTTGGAATAGAAATTGGTTAGTATTAGCTTTTTAGAGCTTTTTTGCTCTAAAAAGACGCGAAAAAAGGTGCGCTAATGGGCTAAGTGCGGAAAAAAAGGTGCGCAAATGTTCGGGTGCGCAAAAAAAAGGTCGCATTTGTCCCACTCCCAAAAATACAATAAATCAATGTTTGTAAAGACCTAAAGTATGCTAAAAGTTGAATATTTAAAAAGTTTACTTTAAAGCTCTTCTAAAACCCAATTTTGTGACTTTAATTACACAGAAATTGGCAATTTGTGTAGAAAAAAAAAAGAATGTTTCAAAAATACTCAATAAAATGTTTTGATTTTTCTACTAATCTTTGATTTAAATCGTCAAATTCTTTAATTCTTTAATTCTTTAATTCTTTGATTTCTTTCAGTAATCCTTTACCTTTTTATTTACAAATATTCGAAGCATTTCAATTTTAAACCCAAATCCACGTCAACTTGTTTTGTTTATATTTTGATGCAATGTTTAGATCTCTTTTCGAGTGAATGTGAGTGAATGAACGAGATCAAGTTACCAAATGCCACAATTGATCACTCTATTGATCTATTGATCATTTGAAAGCTTATCTTTGAAAGCTTTGAAAGCTTATCTGCTTATCTTTGAAAGCTTTGAATGCTTTGAAAGCTTAAAATGCAAAATCTCACGATTTTTCTTCTAATCCTAGCGAATTTCATTGATTTTACTGTTTCACGGACTTTTCTCTGGATTCCGAATAATAACTTTCGACGACAGGAGAATTGGAAAGATCAGGTGAGATGGGCAAATGTTTGAAGACTTTTTATTGCGGTTTTAAAATTAAAATTCATTTCGGTTTTAAACAAATTCAGTATTATCTTTGTTTTGGATTTAAAATGGATCAAATAGCTGAATGAAATAGTTGGATGAAATAGCTGGATGAAATAGCTGGATGAAATAGCTAGATCAAATAGTTGGATGAAATAGTTGGATGAAGTAGCTGGATCAAATAGCTAGATGAAGTAGCTAGATGAAGTAGCTAGATGAAATAGTTGGATCAAATAGCTAGATCAAATAGCTGGATGAAATAGTTGGATGAAATAGCTCAATGAAATAACTTTCTTTTTTCCAGAGTTTCCCGTGTAACGATGATCGAATTCTGATCACATCGATGAACGAAATGTCAGCGATGATCGATGTGGATATTAATGTAAAAGCACTTAGAGATTATCTACTGTAGAAAAGTATAAAATAGACAAATAGACATTATCTTGCTACAGTATTCCGGAGTCTAATCTCCAGATAATCTTCATTGCTTTGCTTGCATTGATTGCTTAGGAACAATAGAACAATTCGAAATGTTATTCGCTAGGAATGTTATTGTTATTCGCTTTTGGCTAGGAAACTTTTTACGGCATACGGTAGTAAGATAATATAGATTTAAAGACTTTATTTCATTACAGTACCCTTCTGTATCTATAAATCTATTGTATCTTCTTTTTATTTAGACATTTACTTAAGTAACTTACCGTAAATACTGTAATAGTACCCGGCCCCCATAATGACGGTGCGGAGTGTTGCGTAGTCTAGCTTTGAACGAGTTTTTCTAGTAAATATCTTGTAATTCTTGAATTCAAAAATCTTAGGTCGAGGAAACGGTTTTCCCTGACAATGGAGTGCTTTTCTTTGGCGATCGTGTAAAGCTTCAACAGGGGAGACCAGGTAAACAAATGTTTTGATGTTTTGTTTAAATTTCAAAAAATAAACACCGATTCTAGGTTGGTTCGACAAGCAAAAGAGTTGCGATACAGTGGTGGGAAGTGATTACGAAACGAGAGATTCGAGAGGTTTGCAAAAAAGGATGGAGAACATTGTTTCAAGAAACCTCTGCAATTTTTTCATAGCTAGAATCGGAGTCGAGTTGTAGCAAGACTGGCTTCATTCCAATCCATCCCAATCCATCCCAATCCATCCCAATCCATCCCAATCCATCCCAATCGATTCCAAACCATTCCAATCGATTCCAATCCATCCCAATCCATCCCAATCCATCCCAATCCATCCCAATCCATCCCAATCGATTCCAAACCATTCCAAACCATTCCAATCCATCCCAATCCATCCCAATCCATCCCAATCCATCCCAATCGATTCCAAACCATTCCAATCGATTCCAATCCATCCCAATCCATCCCAATCGATTCCAATCCATCCCAATCCATCCCAATCGATTCCAATCCATCCCAATCCATCCCAATCGATTCCAATCCATCCCAATCCATCCCAATCGATTCCAAACCATTCCAATCCATTCCAATCCATCCCAATCCATCCCAATCCATCCCAATCGATTCCAAACCATTCCAATCGATTCCAATCCATCCCAATCCATCCCAATCCATCCCAATCGATTCCAATCGATTCCAATCGATTCCAATCGATTCCAAACCATTCCAATCCCAAAACCATTATTCTATTCCACAGACAAAGTTCCGATAGTTTCTCCGATAGTTATCTTCAATCTAGATGCCTATTTCGAGGAAACCGATTTCCTGAGTGTCTACAACCCGAGCTCATGGCATTCAGATGGTGACAGGAATCTCCATATGAATCTCGTCCCATCGCAAAGGGTAAACTCTTATACATGTATAACCGACAAGTACCGATTTGAGATATTTGAGAATAGTACACAGGTATTGTAGATACATAATCTTCAAATAGCTTGCTTGCCGAAGCCTAAAGGAAATGAGCTTTAGTGATTGGAGCCCTTTGTCCTTTCTCTTTGTCCATCTAGTCCTTTGTTTAATTGTTTGTTGTTGTTTGTTTAAATTGTTGTTTGTTTGTTTGTTTTAGATTGTTTAAATGAAAGTCTTGAAAATGTGCAATTGTTTTCCCAAAAAAAATAAATTCCAGGATGATGTGCTCGTTGGAGACACGCTGGCGATTCAGATGAGCATCGAGGACACGTGGAATCTCCGATCATTGCAGATGAATGGACGGGTCAGTCATTTTTCTTCTTGACCTGAATTTTAAGATACGAAACTTAGCTGTTGTTGCCTTTCAGCCTTTTTGAGCCTTTCATCCTTTCATCTAAAGCAGTTTTTTTGCGCTTAAAACTCTTTGATTTGCTTTTTGATTCATAAAATAACTGTTTTCTAATAGACTGATTAAATAATAATCTTTCTGAACAAATTTATATAACCGTAAATACTGTAATAGTACCCCCATAATGACGGTGCGGAGTGTTGCGTAGTCTAGCTTTGAACGAGTTTTTCTCGACACTGGTTTATGCTACAATGCTCGTTTAGGTATCAAAAAATAGCCCTGAATTTCAGCTATTTCACAGCTATTTCAGAAAAACACAACTTTTAATTAAAATACTGCAAGATTTAGTCTTTTGTCTAGTTAAATATTGCTTTAAAAATTTTTAGCTGATAAAGAAACTGGATAAAAACTGAAGTTTCATTTTTCGCATCTAAATTTGCCAACTTTGAAACTAGGTTTTTTTTCTTTTGAGCTTAGCTTTGTGTGATGGAACAGCGTCTTGTTGAAAAAACCCAAACATTATTCGCACTAAAACGCGTGACCAAGGCAAACTTCAACTGCAAACTTCTTTTTCAAGCATATCGAAGTAAACTTTCTTGTCAATTTTGACTGAATGAATTTCAAGAGCGTCTTTCCGCTATGAGTGACACCGGCTGAAATCATGATTTGTTGAGGCTTTCGTTGATTAACTGAAGAAGTTGAGGCTTGTTGTTGATTAGCCGAAGAAGTTGAGGTTTTCGTTGATTAACTGAAGAAATTTGTACGATAAGGTGCCAAAGAAATTTGTACGATAAGGTACTTTCAGTCTTTTGCAGAAACAAAAATTGGCGTTAAGGCGAAAGCTGCCTTAACGCCAAAAATTGGCGTTAAGGCAGCTTTCGCCTTAACGCCAATTTTTTTGTACTTGCAATTTTTTTTTTTGTGTACTTCCAAAATTTTGAAACTTTTATTTTTCAACTTTTCTTCAAAATTTTTGTCTTGCAAAGTTTTGTCTTTTTTCATTTTTTATTCATAAAATAACCGTAATACATAAAGTTTAAAGATTCTTTTCAAAGCTTCTTTTGAAATCCCGATTTCCTTCTTTCTTCAATTCAAATACCTCTTTATGCACCGAAATATAACAGAGATCAAAACTAGTTTGTCCGAAAATATTGCAGAAAGTTTGTAAAATGAAAATGTAAATGAAAATAAATGAAAAACAAATGAAAATAAATGAAAATCAAATGAAAACAAATGAAAATCAAATGAAAATCAGGGGGTGGGACAAATGCGACCTTTTTTTTGCGCACCTGGACATTTGCGCACTTTTTGCGCATTTTTTTTGCTGGAAAAGGCCTTAGGAAAAGTCGTAGAGCTTCAAAAACGTTTTCACAGAAGGGAATCGTATGCGTAGATTCAGAATTTTGACAAATCAGACCTCGCTGACACGTCAAATTTGGGCTAAAAGGCAAAAACTACGCAACTTAACGCTTTTCCGCAGTTTTTGCCTTTTAGCCCAAATTTGACGTGTCAGCGAGGTCTGATTTGTCGAAATTCGGAATCTACGCATACGATTCCCTTATATGGAAACGTTTTTGATGCTCTACGGCCTCTACGGCTTTTCCTAAGGCCTTTTCCAGCAAAAAAAAGGTGCGCAAATGTCCAGATGCGCAAAAAAAGGTCGCATTTGTCCCACCCCCGAAAATCAAATGAAAAACAAATGAAAATCAAAAGAAAACCCGTCAAAATGCGAAATTGTGCTGAAAATTGAGAGAAAATCGAAAAAAAGAACCCGCTTTTTGAATTTAAACATTCACTAGTTTTTTCCGAAAAAGTTTAAACTAGAAAAGTTGTTACAAATAAAAAAAAACGATAAATGAAGTGATTTCGAGCCGTTTTAACAACAAAAAATGTAGAAATTTGTATGAAATTGTAGCCTTTTTTTCTTTAACTCATCGACCCGATCGCGTCCCCAATCGCCCATGTACCCATTTTCATCTCGCGAATGATTAAAGAGGCAAAAGTGCCCCAAGCCTCCAAAGCCACTTCTCGTTCCTCAAATTTTTTCATTTTTTCTTCTTTTCATTTCAATTTTTATAGTTACTTTATCTAGTTACTTTAAGACTTTATCTACTGACAAGATTTCAAAAAAATACAATCTGGAAGATATAGAAGATCTAGAAAATATAGACATCTAGAAAATCTAGAAGATCTAGAAATCTAGAAGATCTAGAAGAACTAGAAGAACTAGAAGATCTAGAAGATCTAGAAGAACTAGAAGAACTAGAAGAACTAGAAGAACTAGAAGAACTAGAAGAACTAGAAGATCTAGAAGATCTAGAAGAACTAGAAGAACTAGAAGAACTAGAAGAACTAGAAGAACTAGAAGAACTAGAAGATCTAGAAGATCTAGAAGAACTAGAAGAACTAGAAGAACTAGAAGAACTAGAAGAACTAGAAGAACTAGAAGATCTAGAAGATCTAGAAGAACTAGAAGAACTAGAAGATCTAGAAGATCTAGAAGAACTAGAAGAACTAGAAGAACTAGAGGTTCTAGAAGATCTAGAAGATCTAGAAGATCTAGAAATCCAGAAATCTAGAAATCTAGAAATCTAGAAAATCTCATCCAAAATCTTTCACTCAACAATTAACCTAATCATCTTTCGTACAGCTTTTTGCAAATTCAGCGAATTAAAAATCCATTTCTACCAGGATATAGAAAAGATTTAGAGCTTTTAAATGGTACATAATAGTCATCGATATCTTATCCCTAAGCTGAGAAATTTACAAAACTGAAAAAAACGACAACTTAGCCATCGACATTGCCGACAATCTGGGGCTCGTTATTCTACTCTTTTTGAAACATTTACTTTTACGCGTAACGCTCTTCTGTTCTTTTTTTTGTTCTGGTTATCCAAATTTCATGCAAATGAACGATCTTCTAACCTCTTTCGATCGATATTCACACTCGGCCATTATCGTGAGAAGACTTGCTTTAAATTCCCTCCAAACGGACGATGAAAAGTGAATTCCCTTGTCGAAATGGACGGCGCCCACGCGGCGAATTCGTTGCATTATAAACTAAAAAAGTGTATCATAAAATGCCTTAAAATCTTCTACTTTTTAATCTCTACAAAATAATCGACTTTTTGATCACCAATTCATTTGCAATTTATCAATTTTCACTCATTTGCAGAAATCTTTCACTCCATAAATTTCATGTTTCAAAGTTTTATTAGACAATTTTCGGTTTTTCAATTCAATTCAGCTGTTTCAGATATTCAGCAGCCAAGCTTTGATGTATTGATTTTTGAGGGTGAGAATAGCCTTTTTGATGACTACTTTTCATTTTCTCAGAGATCACATTCAATTTTCAAAGTTTCAGTTTCAAATTCCGCAGCTCTACCCTTTAAAACTTGCACTTAATCCTCACCACATCATTTTTGATTTGATTTAAATTTTGAATGAAACAAACCCATTGAATCTCTTTATCTTTATCTCTTTATCCTTAGCTAGCCAATTTCATTACCTGTTCACTCCTAGCCAGCCAAATTCACTACCTCTCCACTCCTAGCCAGCCAAATCCACTACCTGTCCCCTCCTAGCCAGCCAAATTCACTACCTGTTCACTCCTAGCCAGCCAAATTCACTACCTGTTCACTCCTAGCCAGCCAAATTCACTACCTCTCCACTCCTAGCCAGCCAAATTCACTACCTGTTCACTCTGTCCTGTGCTCATCATTTCCAAAATCTCTGTGATGAATTTCGTAATTCGATCAGCTACCTCTTGATATCTAAAAAAATTCAATTTACTTTCAAAATCTTGTTTTTTTTAAAGTGCAAAACGGGTACAACGGATGAAAAGTGGGAAATGGTGTTAGAAGTTTAAAACGAAAAAAAGATTACTATAGCTTTTAGCTTAAAAGAAAAGGTAAAGTAATCTTTTGGAAAATGTAAAAAGATAAAGTTTGTCGTTTTTTCTTTGTGCTTTTTTCTTTTGGCTTTTTTTACCTCATTCCTGGAGCGTCCATTTCTTTTCGACTAAAGAAAACGGGGTTTTTTTTAAAAGAAATCTTTGGTTTGATTTGATTCCTTGATTTGAGGCTTGATTCTTTTTATTCTTTTTATAAAACTAAAAGAAATCTTGTTTGTTTGGCAAGTAGCACTAATTTTCTTTTGGGAAAGCTAAAAGCTAAAGCCAAAAGCTAAGGCTAAAAGCTAAAGCCAAAAGCTAAAGCCAAAAGCTAAAGCTAAAGCTAACAATAATTTGAACAAGCTGCCAAGCAGCACTACCCAAAAATACCAAATTGGTGGTTTTAATTACAGCCTAAGCCTGAGCCTAAGCCTAAGCCTGAGCCTGAGCCTAAGCATAAGCCTAAGCCTAAGCCTAAGCCTAAGCCTAAGCCTAAGCCTAAGCCTAAGCCTAAGCTAAAGCTAAAGCTAAAACGAACTTCGGATTGGTGATCAAATCGAAGCTTCGCCGTGCACCATTTTGCGTTACTTTTTCCTTTTCTTCGTTTAACTGCGCGAATTCGTAAAAAGAGGCGGTGCTGAAAGATTCGGTAAAATTGGAAATTTTCTGGTGGATTTCCCTTGTCTAACTTTGAAACATCGTTTCGACAAACGAACCGAAAAATGTCGAACAGAGCCGGGTGTTTCCTGAGCATACTGTAAAGAACTCTCAAACCGAGTTGCCCGTTTGTCATTCGTTGTGCTTGTTGCCACGAGCTTGTCAAAAGTGCCAAACGTTCGCCAAAAAGTTGACTGAAAAGGCTCGTTTGAGTTTTTTTGAAATATGTATATGTTATGTCCGATTTAGATTTCCGTTCGATTTAGATTCAATCTAAATCTTATATAGATTGAACAATAATACGTCTTATATAGATTGAACAATAATATAAACATGCTTAATATATGTTCTTGAGCGTTTTCTGTAGTTTTCTGTAGTTTTCTGCATTTTTCACAATTTCTCTCCCAAGCACTACGATTAAAGCATTAGATTTAAAGCTTTTCGAGAAATTTCTGATTGTTTACCGTATTCTCTCTAATAGTAGTGCGCACTAGTATTTTTTTCAAGCCCCTCTCGGACCGCAATACTATTAGAGAGTGCACTACTATTAGAGAGTGCACTACTATTAGAGAGTGCACTACTATTAGAGAGTGCACTACTATTAGAGAGTGCACTACTATTAGAGAGTGCACTACTATTAGAGAGTGCACTACTATTAGAGAGTGCACTACTATTAGAGAGTGCACTACTATTAGAGAGTGCACTACTATTAGAGAGTGCTCTACTATTAGAGAGTGCACTACCATTAAACAGTGCACTACCATTAAACAGTGCACTACTATTAGAGAGAAGACGGTACACATCCGCGCGAAATAAGGCAAAAAAAACTTTCTCTATCAGAATTTCACGTTTGAATATCCATTCGACGCAGAAAATTGTGCTGAATCGAATGGTGAAGAAATTATCAAAATCCGTCTGACTCGATTTTTTAAAATCGCCTTTTATCGAAAAAAACCGCACTTTTACAATGAACTCGCTCGCCGCGACCAACTTTGGTGGCTCGTTCTCAGCGTGGCCAAAAGATTGCGCCCTCAAAACCGATAACTTTTGTGTGGACGTGTGCAAAGATCATTTTGATACCAAAAAAATAAGAATTGATCAACTCTGCAAAGACTTGATGCCTTTTAAAGGTGAAAATGACGTTTTTTTTTGACATTCTGCCCGCTAAAACGTGGACAATCTACGTGACGTACGGACAATCTCGGGACAATCTTCGTGACGTACGGACAATCTCGGGACAATCTTCGTGACGTACGGACAATCTCGGGACAATCTACGTGACGTACGGACAATCTCGGGACAATCTTCGTGACGTACGGACAATCTCGGGACAATCTACGTGACGTACGGACAATCTCGGGACAATCTACGTGACGTACGGACAATCTCGGGCGTGTCTTTAGTTTTACATGCGTAGGGAGGTTTATTAAAGTTAAAACAAAGCAGAAAATGCCTTTTGAGCGTGTCTCGGATCCGCCATTTTTTTCCGCGCCATTAGCACAGGTGCACAGAGCATACCGCGGTATGCTTATTTTCTTATTGCTTATTTTCTTATTCCTTATTATGTGCTTATTTTCGTGTAAACATCTTTTCGATCTCGATTTCAACATTCTTCTTCAAATCTCCACTCACCCAGTGTCACAAATTGTCTTCTTTCTCTTCATCGTTTTCCTCTCCACAATTTTTGCGTTCAACCAATTGGAGCCTATAATTTCCTATAATTGCTCTTTATTTTTTGATCGAAATAACTTCTGAGTCATTCTGAGATTTCAAATTTTTTTGAAAGGAAATTAATGCAGAACTAAATGAGTAAAACGTAAAAAAAATTGTAGGTTTCAAAATGAGTAAAGAGTAGAGTAAAGAATTTTAGTGATTCGATCATCTAAAGTTATTTATAGTTGTTATATTATATACTATATTTATAGTTGTTATTATCTAAAGTTATATTTCAAGGTGAATTCTTGATTAAAGCAATCGAAAATTCTTTCCAAAATACTTTGGGTCAATTCTAGCAAGTTCACTTGTCAAATAGGTTATTGTTGTTGTTTTTGTGAAGTAAAGGCTTATTCTTGATCTTGTTGTGAACTAAAGGCTTATTCTTGATCTTGTGCTGAACTAAAGGCTTATTCTTGTTCTGGTTGTGAACTAAAGAGCTTATTCTTGATCTTGTGCTGAACTAAAGAGCTTATTCTTGATCTTGTTCGGAACTAAAGAGCTTATTCTTGATCTTGTTCGGAACTAAAGAGCTTATTCTTGATCTTGTTCGGAACTAAAGAGCTTATTCTTGATCTTGTTCGGAACTAAAGAGCTTATTCTTGATCTTGTTCGGAACTAAAGAGCTTATTCTTGATCTTGTTCGGAACTAAAGAGCTTATTCTTGATCTTGTTCGGAACTAAAGAGCTTATTCTTGATCTTGTTCGGAACTAAAGAGCTTATTCTTGATCTTGTTCGGAACTAAAGAGCTTATTCTTGATCTTGTTCGGAACTAAAGAGCTTATTCTTGATCTTGTGCTGAACTAAAGAGCTTATTCTTGTTCTTGTTTTGAACTAAAGGTCTATTCTTGTTCTTGTTCTGAACTAAAGGCTTATTCTCGTTCTTGTTCTGAACTAAAGAGCTTATTCTTGATCTTGTGCTGAACTAAAGAGCTTATTCTTGATCTTGTGCTGAACTAAAGGCTTTTTCTTGCTCTTGTTGTGAAGTAAAGGCTTATTCTTGTTCTTGTTCTGAACTAAAGGCTTATTCTCGTTCTTGTTCTGAACTAAACAGCTTATTCTTGTTCTTGTTTTGAACTAAAGGCTTATTCTTCTTCTTTCGTTTGTTTTGTAAACCTACCCTTTAAAAAGATCAAGCTGTTCGTAGCCGAGTTAAGCAAAATGAAGAAATTGCTCATGTCGACAAGACTGTACAAATAATAGGAATAAGCTCCGCGATGGGTGAATACCCCAGCGATCTCCATAATGTCGATCTGAAAGTATATGATGAACCTTTCTAGGCAAGAGATCTATAGTGTTGAACTTGTTTAAGTAGAGACTCAAGACAAAAATACTCCTTGAATTTCAGCTATCACTTCGACATTTCTCTCAAAACTCACCGCAAATGAAAGGCTTCTGAAAAGAAGAAATTTTGTGACCAACATGATTGAGATTAATGTTTGCATTGTTTCCCTGAAAAATATTGGGGAAATTTCTTTTGATTTAACTTTTGATTGAGTTTTGATTGAGTTTTGACTGAGTTTTGACTGAGTTTTGACTGACTTTGACTGACTTTTGACTTCATTTTGAATTGAGTAATGAAAGAAAAGATTTTCTGGACGCTTAATAGTTAAATCTAGTTCTTAAAAGTATTTTGTTTTATTTTTCTCGACTTTTTTGAGTTCTTTTTTAAAAGTTACATTAATTAACTATTGCCATTGGACAATTAAAGTGAAATTTATTCGGTTTCACTTTTTTTGACCTTGATTGAAGTTAGAAAATGTTAAAGAATGTTTTAGAATGTTAAAGAATGTACTAGAATGTTAATGAATGTACTAGAATGTACTAGAATGTACTAGAATGTACTAGAATGTACTAGAATGTACTAGAATGTTAATGAATGTACTAGAATGTACTAGAATGTACTAGAATGCACTAGAATGTACTAGAATGTACTAGAATGTACTAGAATGTACTAGAATGTACTAGAATGTACTAGAATGTTAATGAATGTACTAGAATGTACTAGAATGTACTAGAATGTACTAGAATGTACTAGAATGTACTAGAATGTACTAGAATGTACTAGAATGCACTAGAATGTACTAGAATGTACTAGAATGTACTAGAATGTACTAGAATGTACTAGAATGTACTAGAATGTTAATGAATGTACTAGAATGTACTAGAATGTACTAGAATGTACTAGAATGTACTAGAATGTACTAGAATGTACTAGAATGTACTAGAATGTACTAGAATGTTAATGAATGTACTAGAATGTACTAGAATGTACTAGAATGCACTAGAATGTACTAGAATGTACTAGAATGTTAATGAATGTACTAGAATGTACTAGAATGTACTAGAATGTACTAGAATGTACTAGAATGTACTAGAATGTACTAGAATGTACTAGAATGCTAAAGAATGTACTAGAATGTTAATGAATGTACTAGAATGTACTAGAATGCTAAAGAATCTACTAGAATAGCTATTATCCTTTTGAAAAAGCTGTGTTTCACTTTTTCCAAGCCAATTTTCCTTTACAAAGTTAGTTTGAACTCTTCTGCTAAAGGTTAAACGAAAATTTCGTTTAAATTCTTCAACAAACCTTGACGAGTATCGATCTAACAACGAGTCACTCATATGAAACAATTGTCGTCTCGATTTATTGCTCCCTTTCAACAAATAGATTGTTAACAAGGTGAAAACTGAAAATCATTTAAATTTTCATTTTAATCAAGCAAAAGTCGTCTTTG
The DNA here is from genome assembly GCA_958450365.1 of Mesorhabditis belari. Lineage (NCBI taxonomy): Eukaryota > Metazoa > Nematoda > Chromadorea > Rhabditida > Rhabditidae > Mesorhabditis > Mesorhabditis belari. The sequence goes on along the minus strand of CAUEEP010000444.1, from coordinate 184,539 downwards.
TACTTAGTAAAAGTCGTCTTTGTGTACTAGAATGTTAATGAATGTACTAGAATGTACTAGAATGTACTAGAATGTACTAGAATGTACTAGAATGTACTAGAATGTTAATGAATGTACTAGAATGCTAAAGAATCAGGAAAATCGTCTTTGTACTTAGTAAAAGTCGTCGTTGTATTCAGTAAAAGCAAAGTAAAAGCAAAGTAAAGTAAAGTAAAAGCAAAGTAAAGTAAAAGTAAAGTAAAAGTAAAAGAGTAATTGCTCTTTGTCAGCTGAAAAAGCTTTTAGAAGCTTTTCAAACCAAAATTCTACAGATTTTCACAGATTTTTGTTCAAAGGATTCACTCTCGAAGGATTATTAAAGCTTTAGAACAAAACTAGATACTAAAAATTTTGAAACTAACGGGAGTGGGACAAATGCGAGCTTTTTTTTTGCGCACCCGGACATTTGCGCACCTTTTTTTCCGTACCTTGCCCATTATCGCACCATTTTTCGCGTTTAAAGCTCTAAAAGCTCTAAAAAAGCTCTAAAAAGCTAATATTAACCAATTTCTATTCCAAAAGTTGTTTTTTCTAGGTAATTTTAGGGCGTAGAATCGAAATTTTGGCATATCAGAGCGTGTGGAACCAATTTGAAAGACAATTTGAAAGACAATTTGAAAGACAAAACGGCTAGACCAAATTAGAGAAAATTGTTGATTTTTCTCTTTGTATAACTCGGTCCGTTCGCTTCCACAAGCTCTGATATGCCAAAATTTCGATTCTACACCCCAAAATTACCTAGAAAAACAACATTTGGAATAGAAATTTGTTAATATTAGCTTTTTAGAGCTTTTTTAGAGCTTTTAGAGCTTAAAACGCGAAAAAAGGTGCGCTAATGGGCAAGGTGCAGAAAGAAAGGTGCGCAAATGTCCGGGTGCGCAAAAAAAAGCTCGCATTTGTCCCACTCCCAAACTAACACTTTTTTTGCTAAACAAGGACATCAATATTACTCGGGACATCAGTATTAATGGGACATCAGTCTTAATCGGGACATCAATATTACTCGGGACATCAGTATTACTCGGGACATCAATATTAATCGGGACATCAGTCTTAATCGGGACATCAATATTAATGGGACATCAATATTAATGGGACATCAGTATTAATCCACTAAACTTTGATTGAAAGTTTGAAAATTTGAAACTTGATATATTTTAATGAACAAAATATGGTTAAATCGAGATTTCCTTGCTTTTCGATGTACAATTCAATTGAATTCTTTAAACTCACAAAGAATGAAAAGATTTGGTCCGATTGATGTGACGAGCATTCGGAACAACAATTTGTACCAGAATAAATAGGCTGGATCGGTTCGAAACGGCATCACTTGTAACTGAAATGAAAAGCATTGGCTTGGAAACTCGAAAATGATCGCTTTCTTCATCAAAATCCAAAGTTTAAAGCCAAATTTCAAGCCGAATTTGCCTTTTTATAAAGAAGGACGAATCTGGAACCTTTTCAAGTCATGATCTAGCCTTAGCTAGCTTTATCTAGCCTTATCTAGTCTTCTCTAGCCTTATCTAGCTTTATCTAGCCTTTTCAAGTCATTATCTAGCCTTATCTAGCCTTATCTAGCCTTATCTAGTCTTCTCTAGCCTTATCTAGCCTTATCTAGCCTTATCTAGTCTTCTCTAGCCTTATCTAGCCTTATCTAGCCTTATCTAGTCTTCTCTAGCCTTATCTAGCCTTATCTAGCCTTATCTAGTCTTCTCTAGCCTTATCTAGCCTTATCTAGCCTTAACTCAAGTTAAGGTACCGGATAGCGCAATGGTTAGAGCAATTGCCAAGCAAAGGTTCAGGGTTCAATCCCCTCTCCAGGAATCTACTTTTTCTTGGCAATTCCTTCACTTCTTGACCAGATAAATCGACTCTGTTAAGACGAGTAAGACCCTTCATAAGGCGAAGTTAAGCCGCTTCGAAAGGGTGGTCGGTGGCCGGTTGGTAAAGTGCTACGCTGCAAGGCGGACAATCTACCTTACAAGGTGAGTTCGATCCCGGCGTAGACTGTCACTTTTTCATGATCAGTTTTTATTGCCTTTTTTAGTCTGATAGTAAGTCTTTGGCCTTATAGAAAATCAAAAACTAATTTTAAATTTATAAACAAAGGCAACAAGTTAACGATGATGAAAATTCCCAACAAGAAAGCAGTACAATGTGAAGAATGAATAAAAGATAAAAACCTATGATTATTATGCTGTTTGAAATGGATAAAAATACTATAAAGGTTGCTATCAATCTAAAGTCTAATTCTTAAATGAAATAAAGCTTGATAAAGCTTAGTAAAGTCTAGTTTTAAACTAGTAAAGTCTAGTTTTAAACTAGTAAAGTCTAGTTCTAAATGCTTCAAAGTTAAAGTTCTTCTATGGGTTACGTAGTAGTTACGATCTGATTCAAGTAGTACAGTAGTTACGATCCGATTCAAGTTCAATTCTCCTCCCGGAAGCCTTCTACAGCCTTCTATTGAAACACTTACCTTCAAGGAAAGCCTTTTCTCGGCTACATGGTAGCACACTTTTGTTCCCAACTCGAAAAACGCTGGGAAATTGACCAAAATGGCAAGAATACTGAAATTTTGAGATTTTTGACATTTTTGACATTTTTGACATTTCATCAATTTTCCAATGATACCTCAACAAAACGGGTAAACGAAAAAGCCGACGATATGTGGCGCAAAGCATAAATGAATGCGCGGAGACGCGGCGATCCGATCGGAAAGAATGCACGACTTTTGTGGCTCTAAAAGTGTAGAAATTTGCCTCAATTCTCTTTTCAGAAAAATCTTTACTTAAAAAAAGTCATGTTTCAACTTTGCTGATCATTGTTTATAATTTTGAGAACTAATATTTTGATAGAGTGAAACTTTCACTGCAAACTTTCAAAAAGCTTCCTTCTTCTTTTTCTCTTTTGCTTTTATATAATCATTTATGATTCTTTTCTTTCCATTCTCTGATAAAGCCTTTATTTCTAAATCACTTTTTCGGGTTGAAAAAATTGTGTTTCAAGTTTGCTCAAGGCTTTATTTCTGAATCTTTTTCAGGTTCAAAAGGTTGTGTTTCAAGTTTGCTGAGATAGATTCTTGGATTTAAAAGTGAGTTCTCCTGTTTTCTGTGTTTCTTATAGTGTTTTTAATGAAAAATTCACAATTTCTGCCTCTTAACCTCTAGAAATTTTTGAATTAAACGTAAATTTGATTAAATGATTAAATGATTAAATGGGGAGTGGCACAAATGCGACCTTTTTTTGCGCACCCGGACATTTGCGCACCTTTTTTTCCGCACTTAGCCCATTAGCGCACCTTTTTTCGCGTTTTAAGCTCTAAAAGCTCTAAAAAAGCTCTAAAAAGCTAATATTGACCAATTTCTATTTCAAAAGTTGTTTTTCTAGGTAATTTTAGGGCGTAGAATCGGAATTTTGACATATCAGAGCTTGTGGAAGCGAACGGACCGAGTTATACAAAGAGAAAAATCAACAATTTTCTGTAATTTGATCTAGCCGTTTTGTCTTTCAAATTGTCTTTCAAATTGGTTCCACAAGCTCTGATATGCCAAAATTTCGATTCTACGCCCTCAAATTACCTAGAAAAACAACATTTGGAATAGAAATTTGTTAATATTAGCTTTTTAGAGCTTTTTTTAGAGCTTTTAGAGCTTAAAACGCGAAAAAAGGTGCGCTAATGGGCTAAGTGCGGAAAAAAGGTGCGCAAATGTCCGGGTGCCCCAAAAAAGGTCGCATTTGTCCCACTCCCATTAAATAATTAAATGATTAAATGATTCACCACTTTCCTCAATTTCAAACCTTCCTCTTACCCAGTTATTATCACTTTTTCAACTTACCGATTTGATCGAAACGGATCCCGAGTGGCCATGTAGCGTTGCGTTGTGATCGCTACGACACACCAAATCTAAAGCACTAACTCCATTTCTTTATTTAGAAAAGAAATTTGCTTTTGTAAAAGTTTTCAAAAGTTTTGAGCTTGTTTTGAGCTTGGTTTTCGAAAAATTGCCCTAACTCCTTTTGAAAAAAAAAAGCGATGAGCCTTTTGAAACAATGAAAACAATTTGATGCACTCATTTTAAGTATAATTCTTTTAAATCTAGCTCAAATTTGCCTACTTTGTCTATTATATATAAAAGGGATATATTTACTATCTATTTACTATAGATACTACTATATATACAGTATTTATTCTATTATATATAAAAAGAAAAATGTCTGTCCGTCTATCCGTCTTTCGTTCTCAGCTTCGTTCTCAGCTTCCCGTGAACCGATTTAAATAATTTTTAATTTCTTAGGCTTTGAATTCTATCTAGTTATGAATCTCTTATCTCGTTTTTTCAAAAAGCAAAACTGAGAACACGACCGGGAATCGAAACTGGGTCGTGTGAATTGTAGGAAAGCGCGCTCCCGACTGCGCCACGGCGACAAAGACTGCCGCAGTCTCTCTAATAGAGTGCACCGCGCTGAGCCGAGTTAATGACTATTTTACGGTTCCTAAGTTTTCCCAGAAGCTCAACACTCTTCTCCCCAGCAAGATCTCATCATCAGCTACATTTTCCGACCCCACATCGATAGGTTCTGATAAGCGGTTCTCGAGATTTCGAGCAATTTAGGGAAAGCTAGGGAAAATTCGATATATGTTAGCGCCAAAACATTCAAATAGTCAGCTAATTTGTGAGAAAAAGACACTGGCCAAAGCACTGACCAAAGCACTGGCCAAAGCACTGGCCAAAGCACTGACCAAAGCACTGGCCTTTTTTTGTTCTTTGAAATCTCACTCACCGACGCAGTGTTAGCGATTTGGCTGAACGCGTGAAACCAGGGTTGAATGACGGTCAACGCGTCCGAGTTGTCCGTGCCAGGCAACTTTTTAGCGCCATAGTAGAAGAAAGCGCACCTAAATGATTATGATTTGATTTGATTTGATTTGATTTAAATGCAAAGATTTGAGTAGGCTTAAAAAGCTTTCGTTTTAGCTTAGTTTAGCTTAGTTTTAGCTTTAATTTCGTTTTATTTAAGCTTTAGTTAAGCTTTTCTTTAAGTTCTCTGAGAACAAAAGTCTTTGAATATATAGATACTTCATTCAGGACCTGAGATAAAGTATTTAAGATTTAAGCGCTAGATTTAAGATGAATAGACATCACTTCATACACATAACACGAAAAAGGCCGATAAAAAGCAAGACGATATAATCTATGTCATAGCTCAAGATCATCTACAGATATGGGTGGCACAGATAACGTCAAGAATCCACTAGAGCTTCAAGCTCAAGATCTCAAGATCATCTACAGATGATTTAAAGGTTTCGAGACTATTGGACTCTCTCAAAACTCATTAAAGTTATTTAATGAGGGCCTGAGGTAAGGTATTTAAGATTTAAGCGCTAGATTTAAGATTAAAACACATCAATTCATACAAATAAGCATGAAAAGGGCACCAATAAAAAGCACCACGATATAATAGATCTAATATTTGGATAGCACAGCTAGTAGGGTCCACTATCCACTAGCCTAGTACCTAGTAGCCTACTACCTACTAGACTTTGTGCGTACCTTGTGGCTAGGATACGTCAAGAATCCACTAGAGCTTCAAGCTCAAGATCTCAAGATCATCTACAGATAATTTAAAGGTTTCAAGACTATTTGACTCTCTTAAAACTCTGGGGAGATGATTCCAAATTCTGGCAGTTCTTATTGGAAAAGACTTATGCACAAACTTATTGAAGGTGACTGGGATTTCTAAAACTAAGAATTTCTAACGAAAGAACGTATCCTTGAACTAACCGTGAGATTAGCTATGAATAAATCTCGAAAAAGAGGGATAGGTTGCCTCATCAAACTCATTAAAGTTATATTTAAAGAATTGATCCTAATTCATTAAAAATATAAAAAAGATTATATTATATTAGATTAGATTATATTATATTATATTATATTAAAAAAAAATACCGACTGGGGCTACCAGTGGTGAATTTATCGCATACACGAAATATATGAATCACAATACAACGACACACACAATACTAGGCTATATCTTAACTTAACCCACGTCATGACAGACGGCTCCCTAACCCTAAGCTCAATGGGGAACTAAATAGCTTTTTTGGTGGTGAAGGGAAGATGACGATGAATATTATATTATATTAGATTATATTAGATTATATTAGATTATATTATATTAGATTATACTAGATTATATATAGTTTATATTTATTTAATCTTTATATTTCCCCCACAAACCATAGCAAAATCGTGTCCCAAATCGCTAGCGCCATCATCGAAACGGCCAATACGACACCCCGATTCTGAAAAAGTTGTCAAAGTTTTCAAATTCGTTGATTTTCGTTGAAAGTCAACTTTTAAGACGGAAATTTATGTTAAAAATGCGATTTTCGTGATCAGCGCCCTCGATTACCCTAGAAAAAAGGAGAAAAAAGGAGAAAGAAAGAGAAAGAAGGAGAAAGAAGAAGAAAAAAGAAGAAAAAAGGAGAAAAGGGAAGAAAAAAGGAGAAAAAAGAAGTAAAAAAGAAGTAAAAAGAAGAAGAACTTGAAGAAAAAAGAACGTTACCAATATCGCAGCTTGCCTTTTGCAAAGCTGGCAGTACAAATTATGCAAATTTTCTTTTTATTTGCGTCTTTCAAAGTCACATCTTTTCCAAATTCTCACTTTATCCAAATTCGCATTCTGTACGCTCTTTATCCCGTGCAAATTGCCGATCGTTCCCAAAACGACACAAATCGCTGTCAAGTAGCCGTTAACGATTCGAGCGAAGACTCTAGAAAAGTTGATAATAACGAATGTAAACTGGACATTGATCTCCAAGAGAATCGCTTTATGTCAAGGATTTTGAAACTTACACTTTTGAAACTTGATACGAAAGGGTTTCTTTATCATTACTTCAACATTACTTTAGCAATTACTTCAACTAAAGTAGATAGATTCGATTCAAAAGATAGAGCCAAGTTTACGGTAGAAAGAGAAAGGGGATACAGTTTAGAAAAGTGACTATTTCAGAGTAAAACTTTCAGAGTAGCCAAGTATCCCCATCCTTAAATTCTTCAATTAAAACTAAAGCTATTCAGTCTTATCAATTGAATCATTTTTGTTCTGTAACAGACCGAATTTTGCACTTTACTATCTCTTTAGCATTCAATACTTACAAAGAAATTTAAGGTGATTTCTAGGAGAAACTAGGTCTAGAACTAGGTCTAGACTTAGAGCTAGAGATAGAGCTAGAGCTAGAGATAGATCTAGACCTAGATCTAGATCTAGACCTAGAACTAGATCTAGAGCTAGGTCTAGGTCTAGATCTAGGTCTAGATCTATCTCTAGCTCTAGCTCTATCTCTAGCTCTAAGTCTAGACCTAGATCTAGCTCTATCTCTAGCTCTAACTCTAGCTCTATCTCTAGCTCTAGATCTATCTCTAGCTCTAGCTCTATCTCTAGCTCTAACTCTAGCTCTATCTCTAGTACAGGCCTGGCTGGCTTTGGCTTGGTTGGAAATGCTCCGGAAATAAAAGACTAATGTAAATGTTGTGTCCGAATTTGGTGCAGCGTTAGAACCAGGTTCGGAAGTCCGAATCCGATCCAATCTAAGTCTAGATCTAGGTCTAGATCTAGGTTTAGTTCTAGATCTAAGTCTAGATCTAGGTCTACGTCTACGTCTAGATCTAGATAAATACTAGCCTAACTTACTCATAGTTTTCCCTTGCCGGATCGTTGATTTTCGTTGTGTTGCATGCTGTGACATTCACGCTGAATGAAGCCATAGATTTATGTGAATTCTCAGAATTTTCCCGCAAATCTGTCCTCCATTTAGCTCGTCATCGTTTGATTTTCTGGAAAATCACTGATAGAAAACGATTTGACGAAAAGAAATTGAAAAATTTGGAAAATGAAACGCTCAGCTCTAAAGAAAGTCGAAAGAAAGAGGATTTTGAACGATTTTTAAGCACAAATTTGCAAGTTTAAACATTTAAAGTAAGATCTTTTTTGATTGAAAAACTAATGTTTCAAAGTTTTGCTTTATGAAATTTTGATTGAAATTTTAGTTTCCGACTTTTTAAAAAAAATTTTAATATGGCAAAAATGGCATTAAAGATTAAAAAGCCGGTTCAAAGATTCGTAAATCTTTTTATAAAACAAAAAAAAAGATTTCTTTTAGTGAGATAATTATCATCTAATTCTGGGTTGACACGAAAAAGAAAATGGAAAGAAATTTGAAGAAAAAGAAAGAGAAAAAGAAAAAGAAAAAGAAAAAGAAGAAATTTGAAGACTTCAATGACACCAAGACAAGCCTGTTTCTTGCCTTTCTAGGAGAAATTAGGTCTAAATCTAGGTCTAGATTTTGGTCTAGATCTAGGTCTAGGTTTACGTCTAGATTTGAAGAAATTTGAAGACTTCAATGAAACCAAGACAAGCTTTTGCCTTAAAAAGTGCCTTTCTTGCCTTAAAAAGTGAATTCTTTTACTTAGAATTATAATGTTTATTTGTGGAAAGAAGAGAAATTAAAGCTGTAACGTTTGGAGGATGATTTAATTGAAAAAAATTGTATTTAATTCTTCGAGAAGGTACTATAAAGTCTTCTTTAACAGTATTTTGAGCGAGTCATCAGCCTTTGAACACCTATAACTTTGTCCAGAGAACATATTTTTGCTAGCTTTTTATATCATTGTACAGAGGACATTTCAAGCTTTCAAATGATACCAAATAAAGCTTGATTGGAGAATCGGATCCAAGAAAATCAGAGCCAACTCTGGCCAATTTTTCAGCTTTAAATTCTTTGTGACTTTGTTTGACGCAATTTTCTCTCGAAAAGTATCGTAAATTTCAATAAACAATGAATTAAATGCAAAATATTAAAGCGTAATGAAATTGCTTAGAAGCCAACAAATCCAACAAACGACTCTTGCCTAGTTTCCGGATACTTTGAAAGGATCCGGGTACTTTTGAGCGAGTCACCACCCTTTGAAAGCCTATAACTTTGTCCAGAGAACATATTTTTGCTAGCTTTTTATATCATTGTACAGAGGACATTTCAAGCTTTCAAATGATACCAAATAAAGCTTGACTGGCTGGAAAATGACTAAAAAATACCACATGAGCTAACAGATCTTTGAGCCATTTTCCAGCTCTATAGCACTTCATTGAAAGCTTTTATGCAGAAAAGAAATTTCAAAAAAGGGCTGCTACGCAGGAGGACGCGATCATACTCTTTACCCGGTATTCGAAGAAATACGGTAGATTGGTATAGAAAAGATTGACTTGGATCTGAGAAATACTGTTGCAAGAAAAAAAAGAAGACTTTATAGTACCTTCTCAAAGAATTAAAAAACATTTTTTTCAGTTAAATCATCCTCCAAACGTTACAGCTTTAATTTCTCTTCTTTCCAACTTAGAAATCAGAGAACAAGTACAAAAGTAGTACAAGTACTCTCTTTAAGAAAAGTAATACTAAAGTATTACTTTTCTTTGAAGAAAAGTATTACTTTGAAACTTCGAATTTGTATGGTATTAATAACAAATAGCAAATAACAATGTTATTAATAGAATTAGTTCAAAAGAATCATAAAAATGGTATCAATAGAATTAGTTCATTGGTTTAAATTCTTAGGCAAAGTTCGTCGAAAAAGTTGAGTTTCAAAATCTTGTTAATAAAAGCGGTGACATTTCCGTTAGTGATGGATTTCTCTAAGGAATTTTGAAACATTGGGTTTCTAATGGGCTAATGGATCATAGAAAAGGGCAAAAAGGAAAGAATTTCCTTTATTTTCCACTTCTATCAAAATATTATTTTCCTTTTATCCCATTTTTGTTTATTTTTCCAATCTTTACGTTACAGCTTTAATTTCTCTTCTTTCCAATTTAGAAATCAGAGAACAAGTACAAAAGTAGTACAAGTACTTTCTTTAAGAAAAGTAATACTTTACTTTGAAACTGCGAATTTGTATGGTATTAATAACAAATAATAAATAACAATGTTATTAATAGAATTAGTTCAAAAGAATCATAAAAATGGTATCAAAAGAATTCGTTCATTGCTTTAAATTCTTAGTCAAAGTTTGTCGAAAAAGTTGAGTTTCAAAATCTTGTTAATAAAAGCGGTGATATTTCCGTCAATGATGGTTTTCTCTAAAGAATTTTGAAACTTTGGATTTTTCTCTTTGATTTTCAAAAATGGTTTTGCCTTAGGGGCCACACAACAACAATGTATTTGATTTTTTTGATGATTTTGTGAATACGGGGCCATGCATCGGCTGGGGAGCTCAAAATCTTCTTTATTCTTCTTTAAAATTTCTTCTTTATTAAGTTAAAATGATGAATGAGCTTTAATTTCTCTTCTTTCCACAAATAAACATTCTATTTCTAAGTAAAAGAATTCACTTTTTAAGGCAAGAAAAAAGCTTGTCTTGGTTTCATTGAAGTCTTCAAATTTCTTCAAATCTAGACGTAGACCTAGACCAAGACCTAGATCTAGATCTAGACCTAGATTTAGACCTAGTTTCTCCTAGAAAGGCAAGAAACAGGCTTGTCTTGGTGTCATTGAAGTCTTCAAATTTCTTCTTTTTCTTTTTCTCTTCTTTCCAATTTAGAAATCAGAGAACAAGCACAAGTACTTTCTTTAAGAAAAGTAATACTTTACTTTGAAACTTCGAATTTGTATGGTATTAATAACAAATAACAAATAACAATGTTATTAATAGAATTAGTTCAAAAGAATCATAAAAATGGTGAAGGCAAAGTTCGTCGAAAAAGTTGAGTTTCAAAATCTTGTTAATAAAAGCGGTGACATTTCCGTTGGTGATGGATTTCTCTGCGAAATTTTGAAACATTGGGTTTCTAATGGGCTAATGGATCATAGAAAAGGGCAAAAAGGAAAGAATTTCCTTTATTTTCCACTTCTATCAAAATATTATTTTCCCTTTTATCCCATTTTTGTTTATTTTTCCAATCTTTGATCAGATATCAGAAATTTTCATATTTTTAAATATAAAAGACAAAATATAAGATATTTTAAATATAAGAATAAAGATTTTCCCTTTTTCTATTTACATTTTTCTCATCGAATAGTTCAATTCAACAAAAAACACGAGTTTTGATAGTAAAGATTGTTTAATTTGAAGATTTTGAAGAAATCTAGAAATATATAAAGAAGAAGAGACGTCTGTCCGTCTGTTCGTCTGTTCGTCTGTTCGTCTGTTCGTCTGTTCGTCTGTGGTCTGTTCGTCTATCCGTCTGTCCGTCTATCCGTCTGTCCGTCTGTCCGTCTGTCCATCTGTTCGTCTGTTCGTCTGTTCGTCTGTCTCTCCGTCTGTCCGTCCGTCCATCTGTCCATCTGTCCGTCTGTGCGCAGCCATTGTAAAAAGGGACGGGGTTTAGATTTCGTGAAAAACGTGGACCAGTGGACTAGACCTCCCCAGTGGATCGCTGGTTAAGAAACAAGTTAAGTATTTAAGAAACGTTAAACACTGGCAAATATAAAGACTTGTAATGCGACATTCAGCCAAATTAAACTTTTTAAATAATTAGGTAGACAGTACCAAGCTCAGAAACTAGCAAATTTGAAACTGAATTTTGGAAAAAAAAATCGTTTAATTACAATAGAGTTTAATAGAGAGTTTGGGCATTGAAAAATCGTTTGGACATTGAAAAATCTTGTTTCAAATGATTTAAATACTAAGAAGAGTGTTTAATTCTAATAAAAATATAAAAATACTGCTATTTCCTAAAAATTTTTGCTTTTAAACCAAAAAGGATTCCACCAAAAAAGATGGTTTCCCTAAAATTCCCAAAAATTCCCAAAAATTTGGCCTTTTCAAACAAATTACTCTGTCCTTTTGCAATGAAAAGGACAAAAAAACGGGAAATCTCTCTGGAAATATCCGGCGGATAATCCGGGATTGAACTATTCAATTTAAAAAAATGTAAATTGAAAAAAGAGGGAAAATTACCTTTGTTGATATTTAAAAATATGAAAATTTCTGAAATCTGAGATCAAAGATTGGAAAAAGAAGAACAAAATGGGATAAAAGGGAAAATAAAGAAAATCTTTCCTTTTTGTCCTTTCTTATGAATCATTAGCCCATTAAAAAAATCCAATGTTTCAAAATTCTTTGGAAAAAACCATCATTAACCGAACTATCACCGCTTTTATTAACAAGATTTTGAAACTCAACTTTTTCGACAAACTTTGACTAAGAATTTTAAAGCAATGAACTAGTTCTTTTGATACCATTTTTATGATTCTTTTGAACTAATTCTATTAATAACATTGTTATTTATTATTTGTTATTAATACCATACAAATTCGAAGTTTCAAAGTAAAGTATTACTTTTCTTAAAGAAAGTACTTGTACTACTTTTGTACTTGTTCTCTGATTTCTAAATTGGAAAGAAGAGAAATTAAAGCTGTAACGTAAAGATTGGAAAAATAAACAAAAATGGGATAAAAGGAAAATAATATTTTGATAGAAGTGGAAAATAAAGGAAATCTTTCCTTTTTGTCCTTTCTTATGAATCATTAGCCCATTAGAAATCCAATGTTTCAAAATTCTTTGGAAAAAAACCATCATTAACCGAAATATCACCGCTTTTATTAACAAGATTTTGAAACTCAACTTTTTCGACGAACTTTGCCTAAGAATTTAAACCAATGAACTAATTCTTTTGAAACCATTGGTATGATTCTTTTGAACTAATTCTATTAATAACATTGTTATTTGCTCAAAAATTGTCTTTATATTTAAAAATATGAAAATTTCTGAAATCTGAGATCAAAGATTAGAAAAAGAAGAAAAAAATGGGATAAAAGGGAAAATAATATTTTGTTGGAAGTGGAAAATAAAGAAAATCTTTCCTTTTTTTCCTTTTTTATGATTCACTAGCCCATTAGAAGTCCAATGTTTCAAAATTTCTTAGAGAAAACCACCACTAACGGAAGCATCACCGCTTTTATTAGCAATAAAGGAAATCTTTTCTTTTTCTATTATTCATCGATCTTTAAACCATTGAAAATTCGGGAGTGGGACAAATGCGACCTTTTTTTTGCGCACCCGGACATTTGCGCACCTTTTTTTCCGCACCTTGCCCATTAGCGCACCTTTTTTTTGTGTTTTAAGCTCTCAAAGCTCTAAAAAAGCTCTAAAAAGCTTTTTCGCATTTGTCCCACTCCCGAAAATTCAATGTTTCAAAATTTTTGATAGAAAAATCACTAGACGACAATCAAAATCTAGCTAAAAATCTAGCCAAAAAGCTAAAAATTAAGCCAAGCTGTTATTTTAAAAAACAAGGTTTAACTTATGCAAATTTGATAAGCTTTAAGAAATACCGAAATAAAATAGAAATACCTTTAAGAAATAATTCTAATAGAACATCAGAAGTCTTTATTAGAAGACCATTCTCTAATAGAAGACACATCTCTATTAGAAGACCAGTCTCTAATAGAGAACCAGTCTTTAATAGAAGACCGATCTCTAATAGAAGACCGATCTCTATTAGAAGACCAATCTTTATTAGAAGACAAATCTCTAATAGAGAACCAGTCTTTAATAGAAGACCAATCTCTATTAGAAGACCAACCTCTAATAGAAGACAAATCTATAATAGAAGATCAGTCTCTAATAGAAGACCACTTCCCCTCCGTAACCCCCTGAAATTGGGTTATTTTGAAACGTCTTTTTAGGTAGAATGATAGATTTATCTCCAGATAGAAGTATTTTAGTCTCGGGAGTAAAATTGAAAACATTTTAGTTCAAAATTGAAAACATTAAAATTAAAGAAGTTTTTTGAAATAAATTTCATGTGGACCACATGGATTTTTGGGAAGATGAAGCTATGGAATATAGCTATGGAAGATAGCTATGGAATCCAGGTAAAAAAAAGAAAATAATTTTACTTTTAAATATGCTTTTCGTATGTTTGCTTAAAATAGTTAAGTATAATGTAAAAAAAATCAGCAACAGAACGTCATTACCACCGAAAATCACCGCTTTTATTAGAAAAATTTTGAAACTCGACTTTTTGAAATCACCGCTTTTATTAGAAAAATTTTGAAACTCGACTTTTTGAAACGAAATTAGACTAAAAACTATAAAAACGAATAAATTTAAACTAATAAACCAATTATATTAATACAATTGTTATTTACAATTGTTTAAAAACAATAACAAAGTCGAGGGTTTCAAAATAAACGACAACTTTCAGCTACCTAAACTTTTGTTTAAGAAAATCCCAGAAACAAATAATACTCTTATCCTCCTCTTTCTCTTCTCCTCCAATTCTTTGTTAAACGCTGTTTCTTGCGTGTTGAAAGGATTGGAAAACAATTCTTCTTGCTAACTTCTCAGCAATTTTTTTTCTTGCAAAGCATTTAGCAAAGAGATGTAAAAAAAAGATTTTGCAGGAAAAAACGTGAAAAAGGATTTTTTGCGCATTTTTGGCACCACAAATGCTTTGTGCTTTGGGGTTTTTTTTTTAATGTTCCAATGTTTGAAGGGTTGACTCTAGAAAGCTAGAAACAATCTAGAATCAATCTAGAATCAATCTAGAGTCTAGAATCAATCTAGAATCGATCTAGAGTCTAGAATCAATCTAGAAACAATCTAGAATCAATCTAGAGTCTAGAATCAATCTAGAATCAATCTAGAGCCTAGAATATCAATATAAAATCAATATCAATGTAAAAATTCGAATCTAGATTAGTTCTAGAATGTTTCTAGTTGAAGAAGAAGAATGAAGAAGTTGAAATGAAGTGTGAAAATGATTGAGGCTGGCAATAAGAGATAATTTTTGAACATTTCTTAACTATTAGAAACATTCCTGTGCATTTGATCCCCTTATAAATTGAAAATTGAAATTTGATTCCCTTCTAACATGAAACATCGAGTTTTGATTATCAAAAACATTACATATCACACAAATTCACAGTTGTCCAATTGAAACAATTCGTTTAAACCAATTTTTTAAATCAATCACTTTAAATCAATCGTTTAAATCAATCCCTTTAAATCAATTGTTTAAATCAATCCCTTTAAATCAATCCCTTTAAATCAATCACTTTAAATCAATAATTTAAATCAATTGTTTAAAACAATCGTTTAAAGGGGGGGGGGGGTATTAATCGCGGCCGGGTGACGATAAAAATTTTTTACGGCAACCACCTGTTTTTTTATTTTAATATCGCTGATTTTATTATAAAAAGAATAAAAATCACCCGGCTAGAGTGATTTGATGGGTTTACAAATTTTTGGAGACACTGCAAGGCTTGGAGAAAAACAAGATCGTCACTCATCAGACACCTCAGCTAAAAGGCACCTATTTGAGAAAACTAAAACCACAAGCGACCACAAATGGAAAAAAAGATCTAATTGTGTCAATTAAAGCGCTGAAGATGTCCTACGGTGGAGGAGATTCAGTCACTTCTGGTGAAGATGCGCTGGAAATTGATAAGATAGGAAGCCGATTTGAGGAACTGCTGTACTTGAGCGAAGATGAAAGTGAGCAAGAGGAAGAATTATAGATTAACAATTTATTTTTATTGTTTTTTGTGCTTTTTATTTTGTTTTTAAATTTATCTGCAATTAAAATTCAATCGATCTAGACTGTGCTGAGGTGTCTGATGAGTGGCGATCTTGTTTTTCTCCAAGCCTTGCAGTGTCTCCAAAAATTTGTAAACCCATCAAATCACTCTAGCCGGGTGATTTTTATTCTTTTTATAATAAAATCAGCGATATTAAAATAAAAAAACAGGTGGTTGCCGTAAAAAAATTTTTATCGTCACCCGGCCGCGATTAATACCCCCTTTAAAACAATCCCTTTAAATGAATCATTTAAATGAATCGTTTAAACCAATCCCTTTAAATCAATCCCTTTAAAACAATCATTTAAACCAATCGTTTCAATCAATCCCTTTAAGACAATCATTTAAATCAATCATTTAAATCAATCCCTTTAAATCAATCGTTTAAACCAATACCTTTAAATCAATCATTTAAATCAATCATTTAAATCAATCGTTTAAACCAACACCTTTAAACCAATCCCTTTAAAACAATCATTTAAATCAATTGTTTAAATCAAATTTCAAGTTGATGAGCTGAAAATTTGTGATCAATGAAAATGGACAAACCCATCGATTAAATTTCGCTCAACAAAATCAGCATAAATAATGTTGAAACATTAAAATTTCAAAGCGAAATCTCAAAGCTTTATAGGTTCAAAATCTGATTTCTGTTTAGAATAATGATTAGAATAAAGCTTTGAGCTTTATAGGTTCAAAATCAAAACTCAGAAAAGAAATGGTCAAACTAAAATTAAAATACTTTAATGAATTAAAACTCTAGTAATTGAAAGTTAAGTTTGAAATTTTACATGAAAAAAGTTGAAACTTGTAAATTTTTGCAAGGGACAAATCGTTAAAAAGCTAAAAAATGAGATGATCTAATAAAAATGAAGTCATAAAGTCATAAGAAAGGAAAAAAGGGACTTTTCTTTTCAAATTTTCTTTGTCTATGTGTGTTTTATCCAAGCTTTTATCCAAAAAAAGTAAAAGAAACAAAAAGAAAGGTAAAAAAGAGCATCCGAGCTTAAATAATTGGATCTTTGACCGGCAAAAGAGTCAAATGAATCAAAAAAAGAACACTTTTCATTATTCTAATCAGAAAGGAAAGATTTGAGTGCTAAAGGAAAGATTTGAGTGTTAAAAAAAAAAGAAAAACTTTGTTTTAGAAGTTTTTAGAAGTTTTAGAGCTTTGAAGTTTTTGTAGTCGACTTTTTATAAACTTTGTAACTGTAACTAGGCTTTTTTAGCATTAAAGAATACTTTTTATGTGGTTTTGCACATGCCCTGGCTTCAAGAACACTCCAGACTGGGCAATGCAATGGGTTAAGATCGGGTGAGCTGGGTGGGCACTCAGAAAACGAGATCAAGTCCGGGAATTCGGGGAATAGCTTGCCCTTCGCAGCAGCTGATAGTAATTGAGATTTGTTCCTCTTGTACGGCTTCACTTTCAGCTTTTTCTCGAACAAGAACACTCGAGACTGGATAAGGCAATGGGTTAAGATCGGGTGAGCTGGGTGGGCACTTAGAAAACGAGATCAAGTCCGGGAAGGTCTTTGAAGGTCTTTAAACAAAAGTCTTGCATTTTCTTATTTTTTATATGTTGATCTTGATGAATTTGCGATGAAATAGCATAGAAAAACGGTGAAAAATGAATAAAAAACAACGAAAAATGGCTTTAAGCAATTTGCTTTTGGCATTCTCTTGGCAACATTCGGCATTCAATGGACGAACACAAATGTCGAATTGCCAGAATTGCCAGAATTGCCAGAATTGCCAAAAAAGCTTTTAACGAAACAACAACAGAAACAACAATAAAGTCCCGGTTTGAAAGGTTGATAAATAGCAGATGAAAATGACGATTTTGAAAGGAAGAAAGTTGTCGAATCGAAAGATCGCAAAGAAAATGAAGTGCTTGTCGCAAAAGTTGTCGCAAAAGTTAACAATTTTAAATATTCTTTTGTATTTTGTGACATTTGTTTTCTTTGTGTTCGTCGATCTCTCTGTAAAAGTCATTAAAACAAAGCGAACCGTTCCAGAAAAGAAAAGCAAAAACGAATGAACATTCTCGACTGTAGGCTTAGGCTTAGGCTTAGGCTTAGGCTTAGGCTTAGGCTAGGCTTAGGTTAGGCTTAGGCTTAGGTTAGGCTTAGGCTTAGGCTTAGGTTAGGCTTAGGCTTAGGTTAGGCTTAGGCTTAGGCTTAGGTTAGGCTTAGGCTTAGGTTAGGCTTAGGCTTAGGCTTAGGCTCAGGCTCAGGCTCAGGCATGAAAGCAATGAGAGAACGACATTTACAACATCCCGTTGACTCTTTTTAAAGTTTCATTTTCAAAAGAAACAAATCAAAAACGCGAATTGTTGATTCGATTTCATTAGAACCAACTTCAGTGATCGAACTTGATTACAATTAAATTTGGTTACAATTTGGTTACAATTTGGTTACAATTTGGTTACAATTTGGTTACAATTTGGTTACAATTTGGTTACAATTTGGTTACAATTTGGTTAAAAAACAAAAGCGCTAGTGATAGTTGAAGTTTCAAATTTCTAAGTACAATGGATCTGAGTAAAAATCTGAATAGAAATCTGAATAGAAAGCTGAATAGAAAGCTGAATAGAAAGCTGAATAGAAAACAATCCATCAAGAGCTGCAATTGATAAGTAATATAGTAATGATAAGTAATATTTTTCAGCTTCATTCCAAATTCTTTTCACTTTCCGTGTTAAATAGAAAAAGTCCTTGATTGAAAGGGCTCTTGATTCAAAAATAAAAGTTTCAAAAAGCTTGATGAATTTGCGATGAAATGGCAAAGAAAAACGGTGAAAAATGAATAAAAACAACGGAAAATGGCTTTAAGCAATGGAAATTGCTTAAAATATCTTAAAATAGCTTGATTACAGTAGCTAGTGCATTTTAGAATGCGTCCCCGTCCCGTGCATCTTAGAATGCGTGAAATTTCTTTGGAAACGCTCTTGCGTGTGGCATGTTGTAAATGTCATGCGTTCATGCGTTCATCTGCGTTCATGATAAGCAATATTTTTCAGCTTCATTCCAAATTCTTTTCACTTTCATTGTTAAATAGAAAAAGGGCTCTTGATTGAAAGAGTCCTTGATTCAAAAATAAAAGTTTCAAAAAGCTTAAGATTAACGATAAAAATTCGATCACAATGACACTTGAGGCAAAAATTCGAAATTTCTCTATAAATCCTCAACTTTTTATCTGAATTCTCTAGATTATTCAAAAAGAAACAAAAATATTTTCTGTTTATGACAAATTCTAAAGATCTCTTTGAAAAAAAAACTTATTTAAGACCTGTCAAAAGCAGTCAATCCAAGCAATCCAAGATAGACATTGAAAGATTCGATTTTTGAACAAAATGATGTCAGAAGGAGCTTTAAAGGAGCTCTAAGGGAGCTTTAAAGGAACTAAATAGGAACTATAAAGGAGCTTTAAAGGAGCCTCCAAGGAGCTTTAAAGGAGCCTTCAAGGAGCCTTCAAGGCGCTTTAAAGGAGCCTTCAAGGAGCCTTCAAGGAGCTTTAAAGGAGCCTTCAAGGAGCCTTCAAGGCGCTTTAAAGGAGCCTTCAAGGAGCCTTCAAGGCGCTTTAAAGGAGCCTTCAAGGAGCCTTCAAGGAGCTTTAAAGGAGCCTTCAAGGAGCCTTCAAGGCGCTTTAAAGGAGCCTCCGAGGAGCTTTAAAGGAGCCTTCAAGGAGCTTTAAAGGAGCTTTAAAGGACAAATTTCAGAAAAAGAAAGGAAAAACAGTTTTAGAATCATTTAGGAATCGTTTTTATAGATTTTAAAATATCAGGTTACTTTCTAAAAGTTAATTGCTTTTTGTTTAATTGACGAAAAAAGCTGTTCCATTTTGTTGGGGTGAAATTTGGCTTCTTTAACAAATTCGCCCAATAAACAACCCCAAAAATAGCAATTTTTTAAAAAAACTAATAACGAATTCGAACTTCTCATCCTCGAAAACCCTTGATTGCAAATTTCTAGCCCAATCGAACTCAAAAAAGTGCTAAATCGACATACAGCTCATCAGCTGAGCGTATTGCCGCGTATTGTCGCGTATTGCCGCGTATTGTCGCGTATTGTCGCGTATTGTCGCGTATTTCTTAAATAGCCAGTTTCTTTTCAGCATTTTTACTAAAAATAACCTAATAATCATTTTATCAGTAAAATTCGATGCTAAAAAGTTAAGCAAAGCTCTGCCAAAGTAACGATTAGCCTTGATTTCTCCATTGGGAGACAAAAGGACAGACAAAACGACAACAATCTCGCAAATAGTTAACCGGTTAGCTTTTAGCGAGCTTGAAGTGCTCGAACTTGAATGGTAGCTCTCCCAAATGCACGCTCTTCCGACTACGACTGCTTATCAGCTCATTATAAAGCTAATTACTCGTAATACAATAGCAATGCGTGTGAGAATGTGTCTAATTCTCCATGTGAAGTAGCCTATACTCGCCAAAGCCAAAGGTCATAGCCCCTAAAGCCATCCCCAGAGCCAAAGGTCATCCCCTAGAGCCCCTAAAGTAAGTATTAAATTGGCAACTGCTATTTTTTGCCAATTAAATTGGCAAGAAAGTTGGTACACTTTTTCGTCTTTTGCAGGAAACCATTTTAAACATCTAATTTAAAAAAAATATAAGTTTAACTTTATCAAAACCGCTAGAAGGTAAAGCTATTTGAAAACTCAGCAATTTTTGCTGGATTTGTAACTCAAATGAATCTAAAAAACAATCAAAACTCATCTATCCATATAGATATGCTTTAGTCTGTTGAATAGCGACAAAACAAGAACACAATAATCACCCAGAACACCACTCAAAACACACGCAAAAGATAAATAGATACCTCAAGAAAGAAGCACAGAGCAGTCAAATCAATTGCCGAAATTAAATCTAGCTTTAAATCAAGCTTTAAATCTAGCTTGAAACCTAGCTTTAAATCTAGCTCTAACTCTAGCTCTAGCTTTAAATCTAGCTTTAAACCTAGCTTTAAATCTAGCTTTCATCTAGCTTTAAACCTAGCTTTAAATCTAGCTTTAAATCTAGCTTTAAATCTAGCTTTCATCTAGCTTTAAACCTGGCTTTAAACCTAGCTTTAAACCTAGCTTTAAATCTAGCCAAGGTGAGAATCTCACGAATATCAGGGTAAATAATTCCACAATTTAATAACTCGATTAAAAAAGAAACTGTGGGAGCTTTTAGAGGAAACGGAAAGTTTGCGTATGAGAAAAGGCCTCCATCTGGCCTTTTCCTGGCCAACTTATCCTTCAATAAAAATAACCTACCATAAATTCTGTCATAGTACCCCCATAGTGACGGTGCGGAGTGTTGCGTAGTCTAGCTTTGAACGAGCTTTTCTCGACACTGGTTTATGCTACAATGCGCGTTTAGGTATCAAAAAATAGCCCTGAATTTCAGCTATTTTTTTGATACCTAAGCGCGCATTGTAGCATAAACCAGTGTTGAGAAAAACGCGTTCAAAGCTAGATTACACAACACTCCGCACCATCATTATGGGGGTGGGGTACTATTACAGTATTTACGGTAATAATCAATTTTATAAGTAAAATTCAATGCTAAAAAAGCCTGCAGGAAACCATTTTAAACATCTAATTAAAAAAAATGTAAGTTTAACTTTATCAGAACCGCTAGAAGTAAGGCTATTTGAAAATTCAGCAATTTTTGCTGGATTTGTGACTCAAATGAATCCAAAAAACAATCAAAACTCACTTTTTTTTTCTGGAATTTTGTGACAAAACCGAGCAATAGAGCAATAAAGCGAATTTCCGCCAACCTCCAATCATTTTCTGCCAGCGAACAAAAGCTCAGCGCCAAAAATGGGCCCAGGAAATGGTGATTTCCGAAAATTTCCCAATAACCCTTTTTTTGCAAAAGAAATTCTCGAATTTTCCAATGAAAAGCAACAAAAATAGCTTGTTCTTCAGGAAAAATGAAAACATTTTTCGTTTTTTTATATTAGGCGCTTTTTTAGGCGTCAATCCGCGGAAATTAGGGGGTTTTTGAAGAATTTTCAGCGAAAGCACATGACTTGAAACTTGAAAATTTCAAAATTTTGGTTTAGATGTTTTAGAAAAGTTTGTTAAGATAAGGAAATCGATTTCGATCTTTTAGAATATCTTTTAAAGCTTTTAAAGCGCTTTTAAATATCTTTTAAAGCTGAAGAAGATCGAGCACGAAAGACTTCAAAACTAGGTTTCAAAAGAAAAGCAGAATCTTCTTCTTAAATCTTAAAAATCTTCTTCCAGTGAAAATTCTTGGTGTGCAATGCCTTGAGTATCTTGTTGCAATAATTATGACGCACCCTGTAGGTTTCAAAACAAAAGCAGAAATAAAAGCAGAAAGAAATCCAACAAAGAAATCCAACTAAGAAATACCGCTTTTTAAATATTGGCTCTAAATATTTTGGCACAAATCTTCCTCCTTCGACAAATGAGAGACTTTTTTGAACGAAAGCTAAGGAGATTCCTTTGAAGAGAGAGCTCAGATTACGGAAAAAACCCGGCACCCAATGTTGTTAAGAAAGGAAAAGGGCAAATGAGTAGAAGAGTCAATGAGCCAAGAGAACCAAAAGTTTGTCTTCTAATTTTAACTTAACTCAAATGAGTAACTTATCTTGTTATGTTGTAACCCGATGTTGTTAAAAAAGGGAAAGGGCAAATGAATTTGAAGAGCCAATATTTAAAAATCGGTATTTCTTAGTTGGTTTTCTTAGTTGGTTTTCTTAGTTGGTTTTCTTTCTGCTTTTGTTTGTGCTTTTTTTTGAAACCTAGTTTCGTGATCGATCTTCTTCAGCGCTTTAAAAGATATTCTAAAAGAATTCTAAAAGATTTAAAAGATCGGAATCGATTTTCTTATCTTAACAAACTTTTCTATTTTCTTCTTCTCTTCTTCTTTTCCAACATTTGAACCAAAGCTAAAAGTTTGCCTTCTAATTTTAACCTAATTCAAATGAGTAACTCACGGTAAATACTGTAATAGTACCCCAGCGCCCTCGTACAGTCGCGTAGTCGCAAAAGTTTTAGTCGTTTTTTCGTATTTCATTTTTTTCAAAGCACCCGTACTTTCAAAAAATGCGTCTTTGGTATCAAAAAATAGCTGAAATTCAGGGCTATTTTTTGATACCTAAGCGCGCATTTTACCATAAACCAGTGTCGAGAAAAACTCGTTCAAAGCTCGACTACGCAACACTGCGCACCGTCATTATGGGGGTGGGGTACTATTACAGTATTTATAGTAAGCAATAATGAAAAAAAGGCTTGGATTTAAGCTAAGCTCAAAAGAAAAAAAACCTAGTTTCAAAATTGACAAATTTAGATCAGAAAAATGAGAATTTAATTTTTACCCAGTTTCTTTATTAGCTAAAAATTTTTAAAGCAATTTTTAACCAGACAAAAGACTAAATCTTGCAGTATTTTAATAAGAAGTTGTGATTTTCTGAAATAGCGGTGAAATAGCTGAAATTCAGGGCTATTTTTTGATACCTAAACGAGCATTGTAGCATAAACCAGTGTCGAGAAAAGCTCGTTCAAAACTAGACTACGCAACACTTCGCACCGTCATTATGGGGGTACTATTACAGTATTTACGGTATGTTAATCTCTTAAACAATATCGACAATCTTTTCTTTATTCTTTTATATCAATAGCTTGATTTAAAAGACTGAAAACTTGAATAATTGGTCGAAAAAAAAATTCTAGTTTTGCTCTAATTAACCTCAAGAAAAGCAAGTGTTCAAAATGTAGAAAAAGCAAAAAAAAACGCAAAAATTACACATACACAACCAGAAAAGTTTCCTTTCTATAGAAATCTAACAAAAAAAGAAAGAAAAAAAAGAAATGAGCTGCAAAATGAATGAGATTTTTCTATTGGAAAAAGCAGAGGAAAAAGCATGAGCTTCTTGAGGAGATATCTCTATAAAGAAGATATTTCTCTAATAGAATTTGAAAGCTTTTATCTGGAGCTCTTATTTTGATTAAGAATATAGATTTTCAGAAAAAAAAAGACTGATTGCAATGCCCGAAAAAGGAATACTTTGAAAGTAGGGCATTTTTTAAAATGACAAATTGCTCTTTTAGCTATCAAGCAGTACAATTCATTGCCACTGATTTCAAAATTTGTATTAGATAATTCAAATTGTGCAAATGATTATTAGGCTCAGGCTTAGGCTTGGACTGGCTCAGGCTTAGGCTTGGACTGGCTCAGGCTTAGGCTTGGACTGGCTCAGGTTTAGGCTTGGACTGGCTCAGGCTATCTTCATAAATCAACTGGATCAGCTAAACCCCAACTTCATGGACTAGGGCCAAACTAGTTATTGTTTCAAATAAAGCACGCAACTAACAAGCTTTGATAATTGGGACCTTCATAATTGTAACAATTGTAGTAATTGTAATAATTGTAGTAATTGTAATAATTGTAATAATTGTAGTAATTGTAACAATTGTAATAATTGTAATAAATGTAATTAATTTTAAACTTTAAGAATAAAGCGGCTAGTGTAAGTACACGGCTAATGTAAGTACAAAAATCTACTATCTACTTTCTTCATGGGTTCATGAGTTTCTTTCCAGCTCACAACTGATTCCAAATTAAAGCTAAGCCTCAAACAAGATCAGGTAAAGAGGTTTTAGCTTGATACAAGTGTACTTAAGGTTTAAAATAGAGAGTTAGTACAAAGTTAAGGCATTTACTTATAGTTAGGCCGTAAAAACAAGGCTGGAAGGCTCGAAGTGATAAGTTTATTGCTTTTGGTTGGAAGAAGCTGAAGCTGAAGTGTTGAAGAGCTGAAGCTGAAGAGCTGAAGTTGAAGAGCTAAAGCTGAAGTGCTGAAGCTGAAGAGCTGTAGTACAAAGTTAAGTACAAAAACATGTACATTCACGGGTACATTCACGGGTACATTCGCTGGGGTCAACCCAGTTTTCCCCCCGATTTCCCTGATCCTTTTCCCTATAATATTTCTCTTATGTTCTTTCCTCTTTCCCCCTTCTTTTCCTCCATTTGAGTGTCCGAGAGCTGTCAACACTCTCGAAATGATGAGATTTCTCTTTCCCCCTCTTTCTCTTTTCATTCACGAAAACTTTGCACGTTAAAAAGTTCCCCTCATCTAACCTCAAAAATTTGGTGAGATGAGAGAACAAATGCGGAGAACAAATGCGTTGAAGTGGGCTGTGGGGCTAACTATTAAGCTTGTTTATAGCTAACTTATTCATGGTTAACTTGCCCATAGCTAACTTGTTTATGGTTAACTTGTTCATGGTTAACTTGTTGATAGCTAACTTGTTGATAGCTAACTTGTCCATAGCTAACTTGTTCATAGCTATCTTGTTCATGGTTAACTTGTCCATAGCTAACTTGTCCATAGCTAACTTGTCCATAGCTATCTTGTCCATAGCTATCTTGTCCATAGCTAACTTGTTCAGAAAACTGTAGTGCTTTGTGGTCAGTGATGAGCTTTAGACAAATTCAAATATTAAAAATGAACAATTGTTCGGAAATGAACAATTCTTGGGGAATTATTTTACTCGTAAGAACGTTTTATTTAGAAAGATTTCTTTAAAGTCGTTTAAAAACTCGTTTCGATTGAAACTAGAGAATTTTTTGGAGAAAGAATGTCATTAAACCTTGAAAAATTTGCAAGAATGACAGATTTAAAAGGCAATGAATTAAAAACTAAATTGATGTAACAAATTTAAAACATTGATAAGACTAAAAACCTTCTTCAAAAGAAAGAAAAATGGTAAAAATAAAATTAAAATAAATCAAATAACAATAAATCAAATAGAAACACGAAAAAACGCTTTTGAAACGACAAAAACGGAAATGAAAAGCTTTAAAGAGCTTTTTTTTGATTTGATTTGATAATAATTTGATAAAAAATTCACAATTTTATCTTGGCTTTGCATTTAAAAAAATACCGACTGGGGCTACCAGTGGTGAATTTATCGCATACACGAAATATATCAATCACAATACAACGACACACACAATACTAGGCTATATCTTAACTTAACCCACGTCATGACAGACGGCTCCCTAACCCTAAGCTCAATGGGGAACTAAATAGCTTTTTTGGTGGTGAAGGGAAGATGACGATGAAGGATTTAATAAAAGAAATTGAGAAAGAAAACGATCTAATTTCTTCTGAAACGATAAAAACGAACGTGTAGATTAAGAAAAAGTTTTATTGAGGAATTGGTCAAACTTTGTTAAGCGAGTTTTCAAAGAAAATCACTTTTTAGAAGGAATTTTGCATCCGAAGACTAAGCCAAACCAAAATACAAGAGATTGCTACCGTTTTTCTTTGGTATAGCCCGCTCAACTTGAAACATTTTTTTTTAAATTGTCAAAGAATTCTAGAAATAGGACTAGAAATTGGATTTTTGCTTCAAGAAATGTTGTCAAGTCAACAATGTGTGAAGATCATCGATAAAGGGATTGTTTTGCGAGAAAAGAGCGTGTCCTTCGTTTCCTTCTGAATCAAATTTGATTCTTCTTTTTCCCCCCACAAATTGACACGTCCAAACCATTGCTCAATCAGAAAACAGATGAAAGAGTAGGATTGCGCAATGATAAATAAAAGTTGACTAGGAAAAACAAGCCAGAAAAAACGATTCGAGCTAACAAAGCTTTTACAAACAAGGCTAACAAAGCTAACAAAGCTGATAAAGCTAACAAAGCTAACAAAGCTAACAAAACCTATACTAACAAAGTAAATCAAGAACTAATTTTAAATTTATAAACAGGAACAAGAACAACAAGTTAACAATGCTGAAAATTCCCAACAAAATAGCCAAAGCAATAGGAATTTGAAAGAATTATGCAAAAACTGATTATAGGTTCAGGTTCGGTAGCTCAAATGGGTATGATGAGGCAGAAATTCAAAAAGACTTCATGCCTTCTTGTTAAGTTGAAACATCACCTTTTAAAGCATTGTGAATTTTCAATTTTTACGATTTCTGGGTAAATTCTTAAGCAAAAAAAACCAGTTTTGTTTTTCTTAAAGGCGCAGGCTTAGGCGCAGGCTTAGGCTTAGGCATAGGCATAGGCTTAGGCTTAGGCTTAAAGGCTTAGGCTTAGGCTTAAAGGCTTAGGCTTAGGCTTAGGCTTAAAGGCTTAGGCTTAGGCGCAGGCTTAGGCTTAGGCGCAGGCTTAGGCTTAGGCATAGGCTTAGGCTTAGGCTTAAAGGCTTAGGCTTAGGCTTAGGCTTAAAGGCTTAGGCTTCATCTTTGGACTCTGCGCACTGCGATTCCTCCTCCAAAACATACCGGAAAAACTATTTAAAACGATCAAACGATCAAACGATTCTTCTAACTTCTAAAACCGTAAAAACGAACATGGAGATTAATAAAAAGTTTTATCTGATATTCTACACTAAATTGAAACATTAGATTTTCAAATCATCTTCTTCAATTTCTAGTTTTGATTGCCGAACTTCAACAAAAAAAACCGACTTTGGTCCGATAAAATTGTCGATGCAAATTCGTTTTCCCCCCAAAAAAATGCTCACAAATTCGCGGTGGGAACGGAAGTTAAGCCAGTCAAGAATTTATGGTTTTTTTTTTTTTCTTCTTAAAACCAAAGCGAAAGATTCTCTCCAAATTGGATTTGAATTGAAAATGTTGAAGATGATGGGGAAGAAGAAGAAAAAAAGGAATGAAATTTGCAACAAGTGAAAGAAAGTTCACAAAAATCTTTTCATAAATGTGGTCTCAAAGAAAACGGGGAAACTCGAATTTGAGTAATTTGAGTTGAAAAATCAAATCACCTTTATTAAAATAGCTTTAAAATAGCTCAAAATAGCTAAAACAGCTTTAAAATAGTTCAAAATAGTTCAAATTAGCTCCAAAATAGTTCAAAATACTTCAAAAATTAGGTTAAATAGATTGAAACGCAAATGCTAGCTTTATCTTTGAAATTTCGACTCTGCGCACTGCGATTCCCCTTCCAAAACCGACCGAAAACCCCAAAAACTAAACTGTTTTCGGTGTAAACTTTAAACTTTAATGTAAAGTAAACTTTAGGCACAAATTTTCGACTACCGTATTTTCTGCTTTTTCTAAAATCTTTACAAGAGACAATAAAAAACATTAATTACCGTTTTCTCTCTAATACAGTAGTAATAGTAGTAGTCTCTCTGTAGTAGTGCACCCGGTCGAGCCGAGTTGATGACCATTTTACAGTTTCCAAGCTTTTGCAGAAGCTCAACACTCAAATCCCCCATTAGATCTCATCGTCAGCTACATTTTCCGATCTCACATCGATAGGTTCTGATAAGCGGTTCTCGAGATTTCGAGGAATTTAGACGACGATTAGGATGCACTACTATTAGAGAGAATCCGGTAGTTATGTTCCAAACAGGCAGAAAGACAATCTACAGTAAGCTAGCCAGATCTAGAGTCAGCTCTGACTGACGGACACTCAGGGCTTCCTATAAGCCAGGCTCAGCTTGAACAATCGTGACTGGCTTCCTGATTTATACTGCTTGTACCTCTCACTAATCCCCCACCAGATCTCCTCTCTCCAGGAATTTAGACGACGCTTAGGGTGCACTACTATTAGAGAAAATACGGTATTTGTTTTATATTTTATGATACCTTTGACTATTTTGTACGCCGCAAGCCGTATTTTTTATTCGCTTTTCATTTGCCCTATTCTCTCTAATAGTAGTGAGCCGAGCCGAGTTGATGACTATTTTATGGCTTCCAAAGTTTTCACAGAAGCTCAACACTCAAATCCCCCACCAGATCTCATCGTCAGCTACATTTTCCGACCCCACATCAATAGGTTCTGATAAGCGGTTCTCGAGATTTCAAGGAATTTAGACGACGATTAGGATGCACTACTATTAGAGAAAATATGCGAATTCTCTTTCTTTTCCATTAAAAAACAAATCTAAATTCACGAATTCATCAAAAATTTCCCATTAAATGCATATTTTTTTCAAGTTTTGGATGGTGAAAGAGATTTTTGACGTTTCAATTTTAGTGCACTGTATGCAGGATTCCTCAAAATTACCCCGAAACTAATAAAATTCATGGTTTAAAAAGTTTTTCATCGAAAAAAACAACAATTTACATTAAATTTACATTAACAAATTTATCCACTAAATTTCTTTCAACAATTTGATTGATTTCTTCTCAAAAATATCTTCATTGGCGGCTGCACAAAGCGCGAGATGTTTTTGGAGAAGCTGTCAATGCTGGCCAAGCTAGAGCGAGTTCAGTTCAAGCTTTCTGCGAATTTCAGTGTGAATTTTTCAGTGAATTTCAGTTTCAGTGCTTGAATGTGCTTTTAAGCAGGCTTTTGCTTTGAGAACACCCCAGACTGAGGAATCCATCGGATTTAAATCACGACTTGATCGTGGCCATAGCTTAAAGCTGATGAAATTCGAGAAGTTTCAGCCTTTGACAATTCGAGCTTTGTGGGCAGGCATCCCATCCACCAAATTTTCTTTCCAAAGTGGCTTTGGTGCTCAAGACAGCACTTCTTGCTTCAAAATATCCAGATAATTAACAGAAAAGCGCTGAAAACGGAGCTTGATAAGGGTAATTTTGGTGAATCCTGTAAATAGCAATGAAACAGAAAGCAAAAAAAAAAGTCTACCGTTTTGGTAGGCTACAAAAAGTCGCATAAATCTTTGCCTAAGCCTGAGCCTAAGCCTGAGCCTAAGCCTAAGCCTGAGCCTAAGCCTAAGCCTGAGCCTAAGCCTAAGCCTGAGCCTAAGCCTAAGCCTAAGCCTAAGCCTGAGCCTAAGCCTGAGCCTAAGCCTAAGCCTGAGCCTGAGCCTAAGCCTAAGCCTAAGCCTAAGCCTAAGCCTAAGCCTAAGCCTAAGCCTAAGCCGAATCGAAACGATGCGAATAATGTTTCTAAAATTATTGGGAATAGAGTTTTACCTAAAAACCCGCTTTGCAACCAGACAGACAAACTTTTAACAACTCTTTGGGAAAAGTTTCGGTTCTCAGGATATTGAAACGAGGTTTCTTTTCCCAAAAAATTCACCCAAATAATCAAATCGTCTTTCCCATCGTGTAGAGAATCTCAAAAAGCCAAAAAAAGCCAAAAAAGCGAAAAAAAAGCGAAAAAACAGCCCGGAAATTCCCCCTTCGAAATTCAATGTTCTTTGAAATGGAAGTTTTTTCTGAAAATTCTCCCAGGTGAAGCAATTTGTTCGCAATTTATCTCCAAAATTTCTGGGAAAACCCCCCGAAAAAAAGTGGCTTTAGCTTGAATTTTATGTAAATTTAATGCAATAATTAATGCAATAACAATAAGCAAATTTAATCATAAATGCAACAATAGGCTTAGGCTCAGGCTTAGGCTCAGGCTTAGGCTTAGGCTTAAGCTTAGGCTTAAAGGCTGAGGCTTAGGGTTAGGCTCAGGCTCAGGCTCAGGCTTAGGCTTAGGCTTAGGCTCAGGCTTAGGCTCAGGCTTAGGCTTAGGCTTAAGCTTAGGCTTAAAGGCTGAGGCTTAGGGTTAGGCTCAGGCTCAGGCTCAGGCTTAGGCTCAGGCTTAGGCTTAGGTGCAGGCTTTAACCTATTTAAAACGATCAAATTCTTCTGAAAAATGAAATGAAATACTTGAACTATAAAGAATTCTCTAAAAAAACTAAAGATTTGAATTATCAACAATATTCTAATGATTATTAAAGTTTTTTTAGATCTTAACTGACGATGATTATAGTAAATTTTCTAGAAGAAATTTAGCCTCAAATTGAAACTTGCTTTTTTTTTTCTTCTCAATTCTGCAAAAGCCATTGCGGAACATGAATCAAAACCTCTTCAAAAAGCTCTTCTTTTCAGGAAATTTAAAAGAAAACATCCGGAAGCTGCTTAAAGCATTTTAGAGGTTTTTTTGTTGCTTGAAGTGAAGAAGAGAGGAAAAGAAGGGCAATCAAATTTGCACCCTCCTTTTCTCTTCGTCTAACAGCACTTCCGTCCATTTTCTTTTCTTTAGCGTCTATTTTCTTCGTTTTCTTTGGAAATATCTTTGTGATTGCGATTTCTAATGACTCTATATTACGGGATTATGATTTAGCAAAGCTAAATCAAAGCTGATTTAGCAAAACTTTTAAAAGCAAGCAAAGGCAAAAGCTGTCAAACAATCACTGACTCACAGCTCTCAATGGGTAAACGAGCTCAAAAAATAATTCTTTAAACGATTCTTTACTAGATTCTGATCAAGAACAAAAAGTTACATATTTGCACAATTTTTTTAGAACTTTTAATTGGGCTAGAAGCAAAATCTGTCTTTGCATTGATCATCGCGATTGTCGCAATGAAAAAAATTGTGTACTGCTTCAAATACTTGTATTTAGATAGCTTATACTTTGTTTAAAGATTGACAATTGATAACAATCGCTTATCGGATATCAAAATTGAATAATTAAACCGATAAAGAATAAATAGAAAGAATAGAAAGACTAGAAAGAATAGAAAGAATGGAAACAATACAACTAAAAAACGGGGAGAAACTTGAACTTGATCTATAAGGCTTGATCTATAGGCTTGATCTATAGGCTTGATCTACGAGGCTTGATCTATAAGATCTGATCTATAAGACTTGTTCTACATGGCTTGATCTACAAGGCTTGATCTATAGGCTTGATCTACAAGACTTGATCTATAGGCTTGATCTATAGGCTTGATCTACAAGGCTTGTTCTACAAGGCTTGTTCTACAAGGCTTGATCTACAAGGCTTGATCTACAAGACTTGATCTATAGGCTTGATCTATAGGCTTGTTCTACAAGGCTTGTTCTACAAGGCTTGATCTACAAGGCTTGTTCTACAAGGCTTGTTCTACAAGACTTGATCTATAGGCTTGATCTATAGGCTTGATCTACAAGGCTTGTTCTACAAGGCTTGATCTACAAGGCTTGATCTACAAGACTTGATCTATAGGCTTGATCTATAGGCTTGATCTATAGGCTTGATCTACAAGGCTTGATCTATAGGCTTGATCTACAAGACTTGATCTATAGGCTTGATCTACCAGGCTTGATCTACAAGGCTTGATCCACCAGACTTGATATACAAGTCTTGATATACAAGCTTGCTAAAAAACAGAATATACAAAAGTGTTGTTTGAGCTTTTAAAAGACAATGTTTATGCTTGTCTGTGCATTAAATTTTCACCTTTTTACGACAATTTAGCTTATAGTTTTTATGCAAATGGATAAATTGTGCGAATGGATGGTGAAATCATCAATGACACCAATGATTTTGATGACCAATGACCAATAAAACCTAATAAGAAAGCCTTTTTTTAAAAATCAGCTATCATATATCAGTTAAAACAATTACTTCCATCAAAAAAGAAACATGAAATTCGAATTTTTACATTAATTCGCTTCTTTTCAACTAAGAAATTTGAATAAGAAAGTAATTGGATCAAATTGAGACTTTTAATTCGCATTTCGTTCGCAATTTTTACAATATAGGCTTTTCTATATAGGCAATAGGCTTTTCAATTTTCAAATGATTTTAGAAATCAACAAATAAACAAAGATTGAGTTCAAGAACTGTTCAAGAACTGTTCAAGAACTTTTCCTATCAAAAATTCTGAGATTTTCTCTAGGATCTCCTCTGTAGACGGGTGAACAAACAAGAAAAAGACGTCGACAAGGGAAAAAACTTTGTGAAAAGTTGAGAGATTTGCAATTTTAGAATTTTCACCTTTTGAGAGACTTAAAAAATGGGGGATTTCGGTAAATAATGAAATGAAAAGATTGAAAAGAAACAGAAAAGAATACATCCGGGTTTTGAAAGGAAAAAAAGTCGTGTTTCAAAGTGACTCTAATATGTTGACAGGACGCAAAAACAATGAAATGAACTTTTGGCCCTTGTAACTTAACACATTGACGACCAGCCGGTCGTTCACACAAAACTATAACCAAAGTGTGGTACAGTCGAACCTCTCTATAACGAACCTCGATATAACGTAAACCTCTCTATAACGTAAGGCGTGACCGGTCCCGGCCGACGTTAAGCTATATAAAACGGCACTCTATATAACGTAAACCTCTATATAACGTAAGCTATAGCCGTCCCGTGAGTTACGTTATAGAGAGGTTCCACTGTACTTGTCAGTTATAAATCCACAAAGACTCATCTCGGTTAAGCATCTCGATCCGAAGCTATCGATTCTCGTTCGACTGATCAACTGATCACTTCAGACAAGCACTCTACTTCATAACATAATCATCCCTCACAAGTTGTGAGGGATGATGTTCAGTGCTCCTTGTTTAATCGAGTCGAGTCTCTGTGGATGTACCGAAAAGTACCGAAAACTTATCAATTTGACAATGCCTTAACAAATTTTCAATGGAAAAAACTCGTCGAGCTTCATCCAGCTCATAGAAAAATGTTTGAGAAGTATAATTTGTTCCGGTTCTATACAGTTATACCCAAAAGTATAAAACGACAAGTACCCTAAGTGTACATACAGATTTTACAGATTGTAAAGTGCAACTTACACTCTAACTGAAATCCCTTGAGAAACTTTCTTAGATCACCGGTGATCTAAGGGTTGTCAATGTGTTGATGATCAATGATCTAACGCTCGTCAATGATGGCTTTTAGTAGTCAAGGTTTAAAGAGTAGTCAAGGTTTAAAGAGTAGTCAAGGTTTAAAGATTCATAAATTTGTTTCGAGAAAATAATATTGCTAACTTTGTTTCTTTCTGCAAGTGATCAGCTTAAAAAAAACTTTGTTTTTTGGTCTCTAATCATTTAAAAAAGCCGAACAGCAATGGGAAAACGATTGAAGAGATGAAAAAAAAGGAAAAAGAAAGATAAACGGAAAGATTTTGAGGAAACAGGTGGCTGAATTTGAGGATCTGATGAGGAAATATAAAGGATTTTGATCAAAACGTGGAAATTTTCAATAGAAATTTATCGTTTTTGCTTTATTTAGAGTTAAGATTGGAATGCTACGCTTGTTAATCATTCATTCATTTAAGAATCATTGATTTAAGTCAAGAAATTTGAAACTTTAACAAAAATCTATCAATTTATCATTTTATTTGGACACAAGGTAGACCAATTTCGTTAACAATTATTAATTTAAATTGAAAAATTGGCACTTTTCGGTTCTATGTCCACAGAGACTCAACTTGGTTAAGCAAAGAGCTGACAACTTGTGAGAGGTGATGTTCAGTGAAGTAGAGTGCTCGTCTGAAGTGATCAGTCGATCAGTCGAACGAGAATCGATAACCGAGAAGATTCGGATGGAGATGCTTAACCTAGACGAGTCTTTGTGGATTTATAACCGAAAAAGTACCGAGAAATTTGAAACATCAAAGATTTACCTTAAAGGGGGGTATTAATCGCGGCCGGGTGACGATAAAAATTTTTTTACGGCAACCACCTGTTTTTTTATTTTAATATCGCTGATTTTATTATAAAAAGAATAAAAATCACCCGGCTAGAGTGATTTGATGGGTTTACAAATTTTTGGAGACACTGCAAGGCTTGGAGGAAAACAAGATCGTCACTCATCAGACACCTCAGCACAGTCTAGATCGATTGAATTTTAATTGCAGATAAATTTAAAAACAAAATAAAAAGCACAAAAAACAATAAAAATAAATTGTTAATCTATAATTCTTCCTCTTGCTCACTTTCATCTTCGCTCAAGTACAGCAGTTCCTCAAATCGGCTTCCTATCTTATCAATTTCCAGCGCATCTTCACCAGAAGTGACTGAATCTCCTCCACCGTAGGACATCTTCAGCGCTTTAATTGACACAATTAGATCTTTTTTCCATTTGTGGTCGCTTGTGGTTTTAGTTTTCTCAAATAGGTGCCTTTTAGCTGAGGTGTCTGATGAGTGACGATCTTGTTTTTCTCCAAGCCTTGCAGTGTCTCCAAAAATTTGTAAACCCATCAAATCACTCTAGCCGGGTGATTTTTATTCTTTTTATAATAAAATCAGCGATATTAAAATAAAAAAACAGGTGGTTGCCGTAAAAAAATTTTTATCGTCACCCGGCCGCGATTAATACCCCCCTTTAAATAAAACGCTTAAAAGCTTCAAAATGAATCCAAATAAAACAAAGCAACTGCAAGAGTTTTAGCAAAAAACTCTTGCAGTTAGAAGAAACTCTTGCAGAGTTCCCAAAAACCCATTGCCACTTTGCAATAGACGATGATTTCCCAAAAAAGCACACACTCAAATCCAAATCAATTCCAATTTCATTCCAAAAATCTGAGCTCAAAAAAGGTTTTTCAAACTTTTTTCAAACTTTTTCGTAACTTCTATTGGATTCCATTGAAAAAAAAGGTCATTTTATTTCTTTTCTTCTTTTCCCTTTTCTTCTTTTCCCTTTTCTTCTTTTCTCTTTTTATTCCTATACTTATTTAGGGGTGAATCCCAGGCTTTCTTATCCGCAAATCCGTTAACTTAATTGAATTTGGGTCCTGAAATTTTTGGAGAACACAAAGCTACAGATTTTTTTTGGATAATGAAAAAAAGAGGTGGGTGGAAACTTTAAGGAATCAAAAAACGGGAAAAAGTTTTTATTTTGGATTCATTAGAGTTTAGTGATTCATTCATTTGATTTCTGAATCACCCGTGATTCAGAAATCGATCAGATCGATCAGATCGATCAGATCAGATCGATCAGATCGATCAGAACGATCAGATCGATCAGATCGATCAGATCAGATCGATCAGATCGATCAGATCAGATCAGATTCAATTTATCAATTCATATCATTATCATATTCAATTCAATTCGATCATTATTCATTTCAGAATTCATTTTAAGAAGTTTCCAGTTCTGGAATATAGTATTGGTTGATGAAAATTGAAGAAGTTTTAAGGCAAAAAGATTTATCGTTTCAAATTTGTGGTTCCATCAACCTCTACCGTCTCTACCGTCTCTGAATCCATCATTCAGAAACGGCAGAGAAATAAAACTCAAACAAAAGCTCAAACAAAAGCTCAAAATCTTTCGATTTTCTTTTGCGCTTAAAAACTTTTCAATAAAATAACAAAAAAGAAATGATTGTATATTGTAAAGAATGACAAAGTTCTGTCTATTATCTCACTACCGTATGCCGGAAAGTATCCAGACAATCGAAAAGCTTGCTTTTCATGGGGGTGGGACAAATGCTACCTTTTTTTGCTGGAAAAGGCCTTAGGAAAGGTCGTAGAGCTTCAAAAATGTTTCCCTACTAGGGAATCGTATGCGTAGATTCCGAATTTCGACAAATCAGACCTCGCTGACACGTCAAATTTGGGCTAAAAGGCAAAAACTACGCAACTTAACGCTTTTCCGCAGTTTTTGCCTTTTAGTCTAAATTTGACGTGTCAGCGAGGCCTGATTTGTCGAAATTCGGAATCTACGCATACGATTCCCTTCTATGAAAACGTTTTTGAAGCTCTAGGGCCTCTACGACCTTTCCTAAGGCCTTTTCCAGCAAAAAAAAGGTGCGCAAAAAAAGGTCGCATTTGTCCCACCCCCCTTTTCATTGAAAAACCGGAGATTTATTTAATTTACTTAGCTGGATACGTTTTTGTTTGTCGAATAAGAATGAATAAGAATTAGAATAAGAATAAGAATAAGAATAAGAATAAAAAAATGAATAACAATTAAGAGACCGGCCATGGTCTTGATAACCCAAACTTTGAAACATCAATATTTCAATCTCAACAAAATTTCTTTGCACAACCTCTCAAACCCCTATTTTTCTTCAACTCTTCAATATTTTGACGAATTCCCCTTCAAAATCCTAAGCAATTGTGGCTTGATTAGATCCTGCAATAAGGAACAAGAAAAACTCAAATTAAAAGCATAAAAAAAAGCTGTAAAATGAGGCACATGATCGAACACTTGTCAATCAAAAGAAAAATTGGGGAGGGAAAGATGGGGATAAGAAAAGAAAAAGATTTAATGATTGCCCCGTTTAGCACACAATGTGTAAAACGGGCCTCATGGGGAACAAATGATCGTTTGGAAGGGAAAAAATGAGAAACAGCCTGAACTTTGAAAGAAACTTTGAAAAAGTGTGTAAGGTGTTTTTTTAAGGAAAAAAAATGGGTAAAATATGAATAGATAACTGGTAAGAATGTTTCTAAGAATAGATAACTGTTAATTTATGCTTATTTGATCAATTGAAAGCTGCAAAAATCTCCTCTTCAAGATAGGCTAATAAGTTTTCAAATTCATCTTGAAGTTTAGCTAAATTAAACCCGACTTTGATTGATTTTCTGTAATTTTCCGTATTTTCTGTAATAGTAGTGCCCGAGTTGATGACTATTTTACGGTTTCCAAGCTTTTACAGCAGCGCAACACTCTAATCCCCCACTAGATCTCATCGTCAGCTACATTTTCCGATCCCACATCGATAGGTTCTGATAAGCGGTTCTCGAGATTTCGAGGAATTTAGGCGACGATTAGGATCCACTACTATTAGAGAAAATCAAATCAAATGTATATCTCCAATCAATTCGCTGACTCCGAAAACAACCGGGTACAAATTTACAGCTGAATAAATCTTCAACATCTTGCTAAACCATTGTGTTACTTAAACAACAGCTAAACTAAGAACAATTCAATCCGACCTAAACGTCTTGTCTCTTATCTTTCGTTAAAATTCTTTGATCGATCAAATTTGATCAATCAAGGAACTAAATTGGAATTATAAAGGAGCTTTAAAGGAGCTTTAAAGGAGCTTTAAAAGAGCCTTCAAGGAGCCTTCAAGGAGCTTTAAAGGAGCCTTCAAGGAGCTTTAAAGGAGCCTTCAAGGAGCTTTAAAGGAGCCTTCAAGGAGCCTTCAAGGAGCTTTAAAGGAGCCTTCAAGGAGCTTTAAAGGAGCCTTCAAGGAGCCTTCAAGGAGCTTTAAAGGAGCCTTCAAGGAGCTTTAAAGGAGCCTTCAAGGAGCCTTCAAGGCGCTTTAAAAGAGCCTTCAAGGAGCTTTAAAGGAGCCTTCAAGAAGCTTTAAAGGAGCTTTAAAGGAGCTTTAACAGAGCCTTCAAGGAGCCTTCAAGGAGCTTTAAAGGAGCCTTCAAGGAGCCTTCAAGGAGCTTTAAAGGAGCTTTAAAGGAGCTTTCAAGGAGCTTTAAAGGAGCTTTAAAGGAGCCTTCAAGGAGCCTTCAAGGAGCTTTAAAGGAGCCTTCAAGGAGCTTTAAAGGAGCTTTAAAGGAGCTTTCAAGGAGCTTTAAAGGAGCTTTAAAGGAGCTTTCAAGGAGCCTTCAAGGAGCTTTAAAGGAACTATAAAAGAACTATCAAATTTGATTAAATTCATCAAATCCATCAAATTCATCAAATTCATCAAATTTGATCAATTTTATATCATTTAAATCAATAAAACACACAAATAACGAAGCAAAACTACTTTGACAGTTTGTTAATAAAGTTTTAACAATAAGGAAATAACAATAACAATAGGAAATGCTTAATTCTTGAAAAAAATTCAAGAACTTCGAGAAATAGGTACAACGGGGTGATTACATCGATTTTGAAGAAGAAAAACATTACTTTTCAAACAGCTTTTCATCTTTTTTTGATCCTTTCATTTCACGAGATCACTTGAGACCAAGAAAGAGGAAAAAAAGAGGAAAAAAGAGAAAGAAAAGTGAAAGAAAAGAGAAAAAGGAGAAAAAAAACGAGAAAATGAAGGGAAATCATCAGTTGGATGATTGACATTCAAGTTTTTCAAAAAATGACAAAAACTTTTCTTTGACGAGATAAAATCTAGTTTGCGACATGCGAACATTCAAGGATTTTTGAAGAGTTTGAAAAGTCAGAGATCAGCATTGATTTACGACAAGTGCTAAATAATTTAAACAATTCATTATATAAACAAATTTGAAACATTGTTTTTTGTCATCACAATCTTCTTTGTCTTCGTCTCAAAGTTAACGACTTTTTCTTAACGATTTTGTTAACAAAATTTCAATTTCAACATTAACGGGAGCATCGCTAAATATAGCTTTTTAATTTAGCGTAATGATTACTTTTTAGCTGTTATTATATCAGTAGTTTTAGTTTTAGAGGCGGTTTTAGAAGTTTTAAGTATTAAGAGGCAAGTTCCATCTATATTTTTAGGAAAGGCTATTAATTCTTTCAACTTTTTTGCATTTAAAATACAAATAACAAACGATCTAACATCTAACGATCTAACAAACAGATAACAAACGATACCTAATCCAAAACCCCATGTCAGGCAAGGCAAAGGCAAAACCAAAGCAAAGACAAAGGCAGGCAAGGCAGGCAAGGAAGGCAAAGGCAGGGAAGGTAAAGGCAGGCAAGGCAAAGGCAAAATCAAAGCAAAGACAAAGGCAGGCAAAGGCAAAGGCAGGCAAAGGCAAAGGCAAAATCCAAGCAAAGGCAAAATCAAAGCAAAGGCAAAATCAAAGCAAAGACAAAGGCAGGCAAAGACAAAGGCAGGCAAAGGCAAAGGCAGGCAAAGGCAAAGGCAGGCAAGGCAAAGGCAGGCAAGGCAAAGGCAAAATCAAAGCAAAGGCAAAGGTAGGCAAGGCAAAGGTAGGCAAGGCAAAGACAGGCAAGGCAACGACAAAACCAAAGCAAAGGCAAAGGCAACGAGTGGCAAAATTAAGCGCTTCTAAAAAATAAGAAAAATATTTTTGATATTCTAAACAAAATTCTTTTTTCTTTTCTTTTGCAAATTTTCTTTTACAAATTTTCTTGATGTATCCTCATACTATCACTTCAAAGTTCTACACCTTACTCTAGCTCTATATGTACTCTAAATGTACTCTACTAAATCATAAGCATGTGTTAATATATCAGTTAACTTATATTTTTTTTGCAAAGCTGTAAAATTTCTTGAAACTTCAAGCTCCAGAAGCTGAGGGCTCCAGGGGCCTTAGAGCCAGAGCTCCAGGGTCCAGGGTTAGCTCTAGGGTCCAAGAATACAAGAATTGCTCCGAATAAACCACCTAGGACTCTAAGTTACCTCCCAGATCACTCAATTCAATCAAATCTATCAATCGTGGAAATTCAATGACGTAAAAACAATTAAAAACACATTTTTTGACTG
Organism: Mesorhabditis belari; assembly: GCA_958450365.1. Taxonomy (NCBI): domain Eukaryota; kingdom Metazoa; phylum Nematoda; class Chromadorea; order Rhabditida; family Rhabditidae; genus Mesorhabditis; species Mesorhabditis belari. The sequence continues at coordinate 144,914 of CAUEEP010000444.1, read as the reverse complement.
GCTCAAATCAAAATAGAAGCCTTTAAAGTTTCTAAACAAAAAAAATAAAGTTTTTGAAGAGAATCTGGTGAACGAAAGCATTAAGTATTCCATTGAAAAGAAAAGAAAATCTTTTCTCAAAAATCTCCAAGAAAGAACATCATTCGAATCCCCCATTTTCTCCTCTTTCTTCTCCTCCATTTTCCTAAAGCATTATCCATGTTTTCTCTTCATTTTCTTCCCCAAAATCCCCTCCAATTTCTTCTCCTCTCTTCTTCTTGAAACCCAATATTTCCCCGGCTTTTACCGCCCTTTCATTTATTTTTCTTCTTTTTCTCCCACTTTTTCTTCTGACCATTATTCTTCTTTTTTGGTCTTGTCTACAAATTTTTGATTAGAGTTCTTTTAAAAAGGGAATGGTCAAAAGTGACTGTGAGATTTTGACTGTGAGATTGTGACTGTGAGATTGTGACTGTGAGATTGTGACTTCACAGACTTCACAGATCAGACCAAAATGTGATCTGATATGATATCAAACATCTATTGAGCATTGCTATCGAAATCGTACCTTTACCCTGAGCCCGAAGCCTGTTCCTTTACAAGGAACAGTTTATCCGGTATCAAGTGCACACTGTGGATTATGAAGAGCTGTTCAATCGCCAGCCAGGCCAGCCAAAAAACAAGCAACACGGCTTCCCGATTCCCGTCATGAAGCGCCACTCAATGGATGATGAGTAAAGACAACATCAAGGATCTTTAATAGACTTAATTTTGATTTGCTAATGATTAGTTAGTCAATTCTCTATATTATCTTTTTTGCACTCTTTACTGGTTTGTAATCGAGTTTTATAGTTAACATGCTTTAGTTACATTGCTAAGGAATTTCTGCGCCTTTTTAACCCTTTTTTCAGCAATGATTTCTTTCTTGGAACGGGTTTGAACGTTAAAAAAACCTAGTTTCAACTTAATTGAAGTTGGTCAACATTTTTCAAAGTTAATAAACGTTAATGCCGTTAAACTCTAATCTTTTCACCTCTAGCCATTCGAAAGCCTTTATTTAGCTCGATTTTTGTTATTCATTTAATTGAAATTGAAATCCAATTGAAATTCAATTGAAATTCAATTAGAACTCGGGTTTAATTGGTTTAAACTTTTGAATTCGAAAGGAGCGCTGGGTTTGCGAGCTTTGCTGTTTTTCGACGTTTGCAATTGGTTTACAATTGGTTAAAGAAAAGCCCTGTTTCAACTTAAATCAAGTTAATCAGCATTTTTCAAATTTAATCAACGTCCATGCTTTCCGAAAACCCTAATCTTTTCACAATTTTAACAATAAACCCAATTTTACTCCGTTTTTCGACGTTCGCAATTGGACGTGCATTTAGTTCTTTAATTCTTTAATTCTTTAGTTCTTTAATTCTTTAATTCTTTAATTCTTTAATTCTTTATTCCAGTAGAAACCTCAAAAAACAATTTTTAGATAGAAAATCGTTAAAAACGACGTTTTTTTAGACTTTTTAGTGATAATTTAAAATCTTGAAACAAATTTTGATAAAAAAATGAAAATTCGAAGAGATTTGTTGACTTTAGAGATTATTTTTCAAGAAATATGGGATAAAATCATGTTTCCACTGCTCAATGTAACCGGAATTGTTTCAAATTTTCATTTCAAATCTAATAAATAATCTAAATCCCACTAATTAATAAAATAAAGCAACTTAAATCAGAAAATAAGGCTATTTTTGTCTTTTCTGTGGTGAAATGCTCAAAAATTAGTCTTTAAAAAGCTTTTTCTTTCAAGAAACTTCACTTTTAAAGACTGATTGATTGATTTGAAACTGAGAGTTTCTAAATTCAGACTCAACTTTTGGGGCTTGAATGAAATGGCTTTGCAAATTACGTGATGAAATTACCAAAATGTGATGCAAACATCTATCGAATATGGCAAATATGATAGTGCTAAGGATCGCTAGTTTTCAAGAGAATGGCTTTGCAAATTACGACGTTTATTTGAAAATAAGGAACGCTTCTTTAAAGAGACTTCTTTTGAACCGTTAAAATGTGGCCTTTTGGTCAGCGGGTAGATTTCCGACTGAACTTTTGGCGTTTAAACGAAATAAGATCAATTTTGACGATCAAATTGATTGATTGACGATAAACTGATTGATTGATTTGAAGCTGAGAGTTTCTAAAGTAAGATTGAACTTTTGGCGTTTAAACGAAATGAAATCAATCAATCAATTCGAAATAAAATCAATTTTGAATTTAACCCATTCGAAACTTCTGCAGCGAATAATCGCTGCAGCAAAAATTCAGGAACGGACCGCTGCAGCGCTAATTGAGCTATTTTCATTCAATTAATTGGTTTTTTTTGCTGCTTTTCAGCATTACATGTATATTCCAATTGTAGCAGATCTACAAATTACGTGGGCAAAAAAGATGTTTCATATTTACCCGGAATCAATGCAGTCTCTGGTTTTGCATGGAAATGTTCCATAATAGCTCTAATCTTATAAAGCCGATCTCCTGCAGGATCCAGTTCATTATCACAAAAACACAGGTTTCGAAGAATAGATTCAAATTTTGCTCTTGACATAATGTGGGACATGTGGGAAAATCCTCCTAATCCAGGCCTGCTACTCCAGTAGTCACGATACAGAGCCAGGAAGAGCTTGCATCGAAATCCTGCCAGTTTTTTTTCCTTTTTCCATGTTTATTAGATTCGCCTACTAACATGTTGATTAATTTGTCGTCGATAAAATAAGAATAATATAGGATTTTGAAAAGTACTGAAGTCAAATCCAAATCGTTCTTCATCAAAAATAAATGGTGTAGGAGACTCTCTTGCATCTTTCCAACCATAAATAAACTGCTTCGGAGTCAAAAATGTCAAAAAAGGGCTTGGTCCGTAGACGAAAAAAAAGAAAAAACGCTGCAGTTTCGAATGGGTTAAAAAGAGAATATTACAGAAAAGAGAAAACAAAAACATTAAAAACGAACATTTGAAGGGTTTTTGAAGAAATCAGCAATTGAAATTGATTAGAAAGAAAAGATAATTTTTTTTTTTTTTTTTAAATCCTGAAGAGGTCAACAATTGAGGCTTGAAATTTCAAAAGAATTTCCCTTAATTCGAAACTTACTTCTTTTGAGCCAATAAACTTTTGCTTAAAATTAGATTTAAGGCTATAAATCTATTAAATAATTATAAATTCAAGGATAAACTATAAATTTACACAATTTCGTTGTAAGACGGCTCAAGTAAAGTAGCCTTGATTCAAAGCCTTTATTCAGCCTTTTTTTTTGAGTTAATAAAGTTTTGCTGAATTTTTGTTTAAAAATTTCAAGACACGCTCTTTCAAGATAATGTTTTTATGAAATTGAGAATAGAAGTGACGCAGATTTAAGCTATAAATTTACAATATGAGTTCTATATGAGATAACATAAAAACTTGAAGTCATTGCCTTTTTAAAGCTCACTTTTTAGTCCCATAACTTGAAACTCAAGAAAAAAAAACAGATTAAAACGTGAAAATCAAAGCAAAACCCGAAAATCAAAGCAAAGCCATATAAAAAATGATTCAATTTTCCACCGATTCATCGAAAGCTTTTCAATAAAAGAAAACTGAACCCAAAACTTTGCCTTTTCCCACTCGGAATTGTCATTTCCTTTTCTGAATTCTTGATTAGTTTGTAAAATGATATTCTGAATGAAAAATGTTTTCAAAAAAAGAAAAAAGGAAAAAAAAAGAATACAAAGAAATTGACAAAAGACTTTGACAAGAGAATTCTCTTTTTCTCTTTCTTTTTCATTCAAAAATTCCCTTTCTTCAGGCAAACTTAGCAATGAGATATGTTCAGAAACGAAAAATTCTCTTTTTTTTTTCTTTTTTTTCTTTTCTTTTTCTTTTCTAGACTTTTTCTAGATGAATTTTTGAATTTTGCTTCTTTTCTTTTCGATCAAAGACAATACAAGAGAATAGTTGGACTGAGAAAAGACTGGATAGAACTAGATTCAATGTAAAGATTCAACTAGATTCAATGTAAAGCTTTGAGGAAATTCTATACAAAAGTCTACAAAGATGATACTTCAAAAAAAACCTCATGAAAATCTTAGGTTTTATCGGGTTTCTAGCAAAAGGCTCGAAGCTAGAAGCTAGTCAAAATACAGTCAAAATTAGGACCAAAATAAATCCTCAAAAATTTAGCGACACGAAAAACGGTGAAGCTCGCAAAGTCGCTCAGCGCTCCTTACGGATTCAAAATTTTAAACCAATTAAACCCGGGCTCCAATTGAATTTCAATTTCAATTCAATGAATAAAAAAATCGAGCCAAATTTAGGCTTTCGAATGGCACCAAGATCATGTCAATTCACCATCTCTTCGCTGAAATATTTTGTAGGTTGTCCAGGTTGTCGTTTTTGTCCAGGTTTGTAGTTTTATCCCATGGGAAGAGACTACAAACTGCTATAAATAGCAAGAGATGAGATGGTAAATTTGTCTGATCTTGATGGCACCGCTCTTTCCCTGCAAGCACTTTTGTCACGAATTTCCGTCCTTTTGGATCAACATAATGCAGTAAAACGAGGTCCAAACCAACGATCAATTAATAGAGCGACACGCGAAGGATGATTCTTTTTTGCGAATTCCAAAATGGAAGCACCCTATCTAGGGCAATTTGCCAGAAAGTGAGCGATTACGCCGGCGCGCAAAGAACACCTCGCCAGTCATTTACATACAGATCTCTTTTGGGAAAAATTTGGGAATAGTGACGTCAAAAAGGCTCAGTCGCTCACTGCTCTTTTCCCCTGCGAGAACTTTTGTCACGAGTTTCAGTTCTTTTGGATCGAGATAATGAAGCAAAAGTCATAGATACTTTACGTGAAAACGAAGTCCAGACCAACGATCAATTGAAGCGAGCGACATGCGGAGGATCATTCGCTCACCGTCCCTTTACCAAAAGCGGACCACCCCATCCAGGGCCGTTTGCCAGATGGAGAGCGATTACGCCGGCGCGCAAAGAACACCTCGCCAGTCATTTACATACAGATTTCTCTTTTGTACATGGCCTTAAATAAAGAAATCCATCTGTAAATTTGTATCCGGGGGTTTTCGGGGTCGGCGAATCGATTGGAGGTATTCATTTTACTCAGTCTACCAATTGAAACTCAGGTTAATTGGTCTAAACTTCTAGATAAACTCAAAAACTCATTAGCCTAGCTTGGAGAGGAGATTCTTCGCTTTCAAATGCTATAAAATCGCTTCTTCCCACGCACCCAAGAAAAAATTTTCCTTTAAAAATCAATTCTCATTGAAATTTATGCAGAAATTTGTTTGGAAAACCCAAAAAAAATCCAAAAAACCCCAAAAATAGAGTTTTGCAGCTTGAAAAGTTGGCGTGAGTTCAAAATCCGCTCAAAAAAGGACTTTCTGAGCAAAAGTCCTCTCCACGAAAACGTCTGAGCCAAAATTCGTCGCCCAAAAGGCGTATTTGCAATTTAATTGGATGGATCTAAGAAGTTTTCTTTTTTTCCTTGCTTTGGTGAGAATTGAGGTGAAAAAAAAAGAGAATTTGGCAATGTTGGACACTCGCAAAAAGGAAAGCAAAAGGAATTGAACGTCAGGGAAAGCTCAGAACACAAAAGGCTCAGATAACTTTACGATAAAAGTTGCAAGAACTGAAAAATTGAACCAAATCCTGATTGAAAATTTTTTTGAAAAATCATTTTGAAAATTTTGAAACCGAAACTTTTTAAAAAGCTCACTTCTAAAGTTGCGATTGAAGTTTGCGAAAGTTTGCGAGTGAAATCTTTGAATCAAGGCTACTTTACTTGACCCGTATACAACTAAATTGTGTAAATTTATAGTTTATCCTTGAATTTATAATTATTTAATACATTTATAGCCTTAAATTTAATTTTAAGCAAAAGTTTATTAACTCAAAAAAAAAATGTTTCAAATTGAGGGAAGTCTCTTTGAAATTTCAAGCCTCAATTGGTCCCACCTGCAAAATTTTTCAAAAAAAAAGAATTCAAAAAAGGAAATGACAATTGCGAGAGGGAAAAGGCAAAGTCTTGGGTTCAGTTTTCTTTTATTGAAAAGCTTTCGATGAATCGGTGGAAAATTGAATCGTTTTTTATGGTTTTGCTTTGATTTTCGGGTTTTTCTTTGATTTTCAGGTTTTACTTTGATTTTAACGTTTTAATCTGTTTTTTTTTCTTCAGTTTCAAGTTATGGGACTAAAAAGTGAGCTTTAAAAAGGCAATGGCTCCCAGTTTTTGTGTTATCTCATATAGAACTTATATTGTAAATTTATAGCTTAAATCTGCGTCACTTCTATTCTCAATTTCATAAAAACATTATCTTGAAAGAGCGTGTCTTGAAATTTTTAAACAAAAATTCAGCAAAACTTTATTAACTCAAAAAAAAAGGCTGAATAAAGGCTTTGAATCAAGGCTACTTTACTTGAGCCGTCTTACAACGAAATTACCTAAATTTATAGTTTATCCTTGAATTTATAATTATTTAATAGATTTATAGCCTTAAATCTAATTTTAAGCAAAAGTTCATTGGCTCAAAAGAAGTAAGTTTCAAATTAAGGGAAATTCTTTTGAAATTTCAAGCCTCAATTGTTGACCTCTTCAGGACTTAAAAAAAACAAAATTATCTTTTCTTTCTAATCAATTTCAATTGCTGATTTCTTCAAAAACCCTTCAAATGTTCGTTTTTAATGTTTTTGTTTTTAAATTCGCTGTAATATTCTCTTTTTGAATTCAAAATTGAGTTTATTTCGAATTGATTGATTGATTTCATTTCGTTGAAACGCCAAAAGTTCAATCTTACTTTAGAAACTCACAGCTTCAAATCAATCAATCAGTTTATCGTCAATCAATCAATTTGATCGTCAAAATTGATCTTATTTCGTTTAACCGCCAAAAGTTGAGTCGGAAATCGCTGACCAAAAGGCCAGATTTTAACGGTTCAAAAGAAGTCTCTTTAAAGAAGCGCTCCTTATTTTCAAATAAACGTCGTAATTTGCCATTTCAAAGCCATTTCATTCAAGCCCCAAAAGTTGAGTCTGAATTTAGAAATTCTCAGTTTCAAATCAATCAATCAGTCTTTAAAAGTGAAGTTTCTTGAAAGAAAAAGCTTTTTAAAGACTAATTTTTGAGCATTTCACCACAGAAAAGACAAAAATAGCCTTATTTTCTTATTTAAGTTGCTTTATTTTATTAATTAGTTAGATTTAGATTATTTGTTAGATTTGAAATGAAAATTTGAAACAATTGCGCTTACATTGAGCAGTGGAAACATGATTTTATCCCATATTTCTTGAAAAATAATCTCTAAAGTCAACAAATCTTTTCGAATTTTCATTTTTTTATCAAAATTTGTTTCAAGATTTCAAATTATCACTAAAAAATCTAAAAAAACATCGTTTTTAACGATTTTCTATCTAAAAATTGTTGTTTGAGGTTTCTACTGGAATTAAGAATTAAAGAATTAAAGAATTAAAGAATTAAAGAATTAAAGAATTAAAGAACTAAAGAACTAAAGAACTAAAGAACTAATGAATTAAAGTGAATTTTTGAAACACTGGAAAGTTGGAAGTGCTGGAAAAGTTTAAAGAAATCAATTTTTGTATTTTTAGGAGTAAAAGGTTTATTGTTAAGATTGGGTTAAAATTGTGAAAAGATTAGGGTTTTTGGATTTTGAACGTTGATTAAATTCGAAAAATATCGATTAACTTCAGTTAATTTGAAACTAGGTTTTTTTTGCATATGCCTTTTTTGAAAATTTGCATTTAAATAATCAACACAAAGTTTTTGATGACTTTTGTGCGATTATTATCGATTAGCTACTTGATTAACTTGAAAAATATTGGTTAACTTATTTTAAGTTGAAACTAGGTTTTTTTTAAGATTCAAACCAATTGCGAACGTCGAAAAACGGAGTATTGGATTTTGAACGTTGATTAAATCTGAAAAATGTTGTCTAACTTGAGTTAATTTGAAACTAGGTTTTTTTCTGCATATTGCCTTTCTTTTTTCAAATTTGAATAATTAACACAAAGTTTTTGATGACTTTGGTGCGATTATTATCTATTACGCACTTGGTTAACTCGAAGAATGTTGTCTAACTTCAGTTAAGTTGAAACTAGGTTTTTTTAACGTTCAAACCAATTGCGAACGTCGAAAAACGGAGTAAAATTGGGTTTATTGTTAAAATTGGGTTAAAATTGTGAAAAGTTTAGGGTTTTCGGATAGCATGGACGTTGATTAAATTTGAAAAATGTTGATTAACTTGATTTAAGTTGAAACAAGGTTTTTCTTTAACCAATTGCAAACCATTGCATTCTTTAACCAATTGCAAACGTCGAAAAACCGCGAAGCTCGCAAAATCAGCGCTCCTTTCGAATTTAAAACTTTAAACCAATTAAACCCGAGTTCTAATTGAATTTCAATTTCAATTAAATGAATAAAAAAATCGAGTCAAATATTTGACTTTCTAGCGGTGAAAAGATTAGAGTTTTTTGATCTCACTACCGCAGATTGATTAACTTTGAAAAATGTTGATTAACTTATTTTAATTTGAAACTAGGTTTTTTTTAAACGTTCAAACCCGTTGCAAGAAAGAAATCATTGCTGAAAAAAGGGTTTAAAAGGTGCAGAAATTTAAATCTATCATGGAATTCATAAAAAAAATTACCAAAATAAACATGTAATTAATTTGCATTTTTTTCAGCGCTTCACCTCGATTTCATTCAAGAATTTCGTCTCCACGATTGAAGGCGAATTTCAAGTGAGGTAAGAATTGAAGAAAAATATTTACCCTATTTTCACTAATAGTAGAATTTTCTCTAAAGGGGTATTTTCTCTAGTAGTAGTGCACTCAGATCCTCCTCTAAATTGCTCGAAATCTCGAGAACCGCTTATCAGAACCTATCGATGTGTGGTCGGAAAATGTAGCTGACGATGAGATCTAGTGGGGGATTTGAGTGTTGAGCTTCTGTGAAAACTCTGGAAGCAGTAAAATAGTCATCAACTCGGCTTGACCGGGTGCACTACTACAGAGAGACTACTACTACTACTACTACAACAACAACAACAACAACAACAACTACTACTACTGTATTAGAGAGAAAACGGTAGTTAATGTTGTTTATTGTCTCTTGTAAGGATTTTAGAAAAAGCAAGAATTCGGATTTTCCACAAAGCAAACTCAAATTGCATTATTTACCTAAAAATAACTAAATGTAATACCATATTTTCTCTAATAGTAGTGCACCCTGATCGTCCTCTAAATCGCTCGAAATCTCGAGAACCGCTTATCAGAACCTATCGATGTGGGATCGGAAAATGTAGCTGACGATGAGATCTAGTGGGGGGATTAGTGAGAGGTACAAGCAGTATAAATCAGGAAGCCAGTCACGATTGTTCAAGCTGAGCCTGGCCTATATGAAGCGCTGAGTGTCCGTCAGTCAGAGCTAACTCTAGATCTGGCTAGCTGACTGTAGCCTGTCTTTTTGCCTGCTTGGAACATAATTACCGTCTTCTCTCTAATAGTAGTGCACCCTGTTCATCGTCTAAATTCCTCGAAATCTCGAGAACCGCTTATCAGAACCTATCGATGTGAGATCGGAAAATGTAGCTGACGATGAGATCTAACGGGGGATTTGAGTGTTGAGCATCTGGGAAAGCTTGGAAACCATAAAATAGTCATCAACTCGGCAGGGTGCATTACTATTAGAGAAAATACGGTAACTGGTCTTTTACAGGGATGAAAATTTCAAGCAAACACATCCACAATCTTGAAACTTTGATTGAAAAAAGATTAGACACAAAGTTATTTGAAACAACAGAAATTTTCAAGAGAACCACTTGTTGGCAAAAGAAAAGCACAAAGCCGAGATGCTATTCAAATTTAGTTAGTTTTAATTAGTTGTAAAACTTTCATAATATTAAAATCCTGTTACAATTAACATCATTGAGATATTTATAAAATTTCTCAATTTGAAACGCAAAACTTTTTCATCTCATGGGAATCTTTAATAATAGAATTTCTGGTAAACAATCAAGATTGCTAAATTGAAAAATAAATTACAATTTTGGAGATCTTTGTGTTTTTGTAATGGACTTTGTACTCAAGAAATACAGGCTTACCGTTTTGTGCACAAAAGGCATAAAAATTCGCTTTCAGATTGGGTCACTTGTTGGCAAAAGAAAAGGACAAAGCCGAGATGCAAATGCAGGTAGAACAAGTAGGCCTGGATCCACCAGAAGCTGATCTGGTCTGACACTGGCCTAGCTCTAGCTCTAACTCTAGCTCTAACTAGCTCTAACTCTAGCTCTAGCTCTAACTCTAGCTCTAACTCTAGCTCTAGCTCTAGCTCTAGCTCTAGCTCTGGCCTAGCTCTATCTCTAACTCTAGCTCTAACTCTAGCTCTAGCTCTAGCTCTAGCCCTAACTCTATCTCTAGCTCTAGCTCTAACTCTAGCTCTAGCTCTAACTCTAGCTCTAGCACAGGCCTAGCTGGCTTTGGCTTGGTTGGAATGCTCCGGAAATAAAAAAATTAATGTAAATGTTATGTCCGAATTTGGTGCATTGTTAGAGCCAGGTTCGAACGTCCAAATCCGATCCAATTTCTTTTTTGGACGTCCGAATCTGTCAAACGGTCTGCCAGAACCGGATTCGGGTGTCTATGACATGATTATTATATGATTAAGCATTCAAATTTTCAAGAGTTTTTCTTAAAAAATGAAACTTTTGATTTGGATAGAGCCCAACAACTACAGTCCTGAACATTGTCGACGAAGAAACGGACGGATATGGGATAAGGAATTGGAATTCAAATAAAAACGTATGAAAGGATACATTTATGAAAGTTATTTGTTTAAGTTATCTGTTTAAGTTATGGAAATTATTTGTTTAAGTTATGAAAGTTATTTGTTTAAACATTTTTATGGAACAATTAAGAAGAAATTTGATTCTTTTTTTCTACTTTTAGATCAAGGAAAAAGTTCTGATTTAGCTGCGGAAAATTCAATGATAGGTTATACTTTGATAGGTTATACTTTGATAGGTTATACTTTGATAGGTTATACTTTGATAGGTTATACCTTGATAGGTTATACCTTGATAGGTTATACTTTGATAGGTTATACTTTGATAGGTTATACTTTGATAGGTTATACTTTGATAGGTTATACTTTGATAGGTTATACTTTGATAGGTTATACCTTGATAGGTTATACTTTGATAGGTTATACTTTGATAGGTTATACCTTGATAGGTTATACTTTGATAGGTTATACTTTGATAGGTTATACTTTGATAGGTTATACTTTGATAGGTTATACTTTGATAGGTTATACTTTGATAGGTTATACTTTGATAGGTTATACCTTGATAGGTTATACTTTGATTTTTGAGATTTACGATGCTGAAGATGAAGGAACTGTAAGTCAATCAAACATTTAGGCATTTTTTGCTAGTTTTTTTGCGCTTTAGTATTGTACAAATCTTGATCTTTGTATTCCAAATGAGTTTGCAAGAAAAAGACGAAAGCCAGCTCTGTTTCAACAAGACAACCCTAAAGGTTGTCTTGTTGAAACAGAGCTGGGTTTCGCCAAAAACTTGTTGCCACCGCCTCCCACCGCCAAAAAGACCAAAAAAGTTTGAAGAGCTGGACGGAGTTGAGATTTTGCTGCATCCTGCTTACAGTCCGGACTTTACCCCATCGACTCTTCCGATCATTGCTGCATTTCCTGAAAGTCTGATTGAATGAAAGCTGATTCGAGTCGTTTGAAGAAGTTGAAGGAGCTTGCCAAGAGTTCTTTGATTCGAAACCGAAGGATTGGTACGTCGACGAGATCCGAAAGCTTACAGATCGATTGCAGAAAGTCGTAGAGCATGATGGGTTATACTTTGATTTACGTTATACTTTGATTATACTTTGATTATACTTTGGTATACTTTGGTATACTTAGATTATACTTTGATATATCTTGATATGCTTTGATTATACTTTGATAGGTTATACTTTGATTTCTGAGATTTGCTGAAGGTGAAGGAACTGTAAGTCAATCAAAGGTTTCAAGATGGTACAGATGCTTTGATTCCGGTGACACGAGCCTTGAAGTCTTATCTCGTTGAGGTTGACCGCCAAAGTTGGATGATGATGACTCAAGTCATTTGAAGAAGTTGAAGAAGCTTGCCAAGAGTTCTTTGATTTGAAACCGAAGGAGAGTTACGTCGACGAGATCCGAAAGCTTACAGATCGATTGCAGAGAGTCGATTGCAGAAAGTCGATTGCAGATTGCAGATTGCTGATTGCTGATTGCTGATTGCAGATTGCTGATTGCTGATTGCAGATTGCTGATTGCTGATTGCAGATTGCTGATTGCTGATTGCAGAAAGTCGTAGAGTCGTAGATAATGATGGGTTATACTTTTATACTTTTAAGGAAACATTGTTGCTATTTTTGTTATTAAAGTGCGCATCAAAAACTGAATTTTTCTCAGCTAAGACAAGGCTTTTTCCTCAGCCTAGTAGAACTTATCCAATCTTAAACACGAGCTTTTTTTTTGGTTGAATCTAATCAGGCATCTAATCAAGCATCTAATCTAAACAGGCAATATCTATTAAAAAACTGTAAATTTTAATGCTATTCTTATTTCTTTTAAAAGAAAACCTTTTTCCAAAATCTCATTTCTAGATCATGTATATTATTTGCCAATATGTGAAAGCCGAGCCAAGCGATGGAATCTGTCTCAATCCGATTAAACCATTTGGGCACTGTTTCCCGATTTGTGGTTGGGTTTAGTTATTGTCAGACTGTCAGACTTATTGTCAGACTTGTCAGACTGTCAGACTGTCAGACAACTTTCTCAGATTTTCTTTAGTCAGACTTACTAAAGTAAAAAGACAGCAAAATAGATAGAAATTGATTTAATTTAATTAATAATAAATTCTAATAATAAGAAATGATTTAAGTTGCGAAATTATTCTACAAAAAGAGTCAAAATATGAAGAACAGATGGGATTTATCCTTATCGCTTTATTAGCTTTCTCAACTTTGTCAGACTTCTTGTCAGACTTGTCAGACTGTCAGACTTCCTGTCAGACTTGTCAGACTTCTTGTCAGACTGTCAGACTGTCAGACTCTCAGACAACCTTGTCAGACTTCTTGTCAGTCTTACTTCTTCTTAGTTCTTGTAAACATTCTTGATTATGAAATAAATTTATATCGAAAATAACCTTTTAGGTGCTACTATCGATTTCGCGACAAACGAAGTGCAAATCGACGATATAATGGAGATTCTCCAGAAAGTTCAAGACGAATCGAAAACCAGAGAAAAAGTAAGATAATGCCTAGCTTGTTTTCAAATTAATAAGCAAAAAAAAAACACTAGAAAACATTAGGTTGTGATCATTTTGGAACGAGTCAACGATGATGATCACTCGCATGACTTTCAGGTCGACTTTACTTCACTAACTTGAAAATTATCACCAAATTCCTGATTTTAATCACACAAAACAGATGGTACTTTTATGTTAGCTGGGGGAAGATTAATTAAAGATGCTTACGGGCTGAGACAAACTTTTTCTAGAGCAATTTTTTGCGCTGATTCTGAATATCTAGGCGACGCGGAGTTCCTTAGTCTAGAAAAAACATTATTAGACAAAGGTAAGTGTTTCCTAAAAGTTCTGGCAATTACCGTATACTCTATAATAGTAGTGCACACCGGTGAGCCGAGTTGATGCCTATTTTACGGTTTCCAAGCTTTTGCAGAAGCTCAACACTCTAATCCCCCACTAGATCTCATCGTCAGCTACATTTTCCGATCCCACATCGATAGGTTCTGATAAGTGGTTCTCGAGATTTATGCGACGATTAGGATCCACTACTATTAGAGAGAATATGGTATTTTCGATGATCCTTTAGTACTTGTTATGTTTCAAGCTGAGCCTATAGGAAGCCCTGAGTGTTCGTCAGTCAGAGCTGACTCTAGATCTGGCTAGCTGGCTGTAGCCTGTCTTTCTACCTGCTTGAAACATAACTACCGTCTTTTCTCTAATAGTAGTGCAGCTTAATCGTCGTCTAAATTCCTCAAAATCTCGAGAACCACTTATCAGAACCTATCGATGTGGGGTCGGAAAATGTAGCTGACGATAAGATCTTGCTGAAGATTAGAGTGTTGCGCTTCTGCAAAAGCTTGGAAACCGCAAAATAGTCATCAACTCGGCTCGGTCACCAACTCGGCTCGGCGGTGCACTACTATTAGAGAGAATACGGTATAGTAGAGATAACTTTGACTATTTTCATTATTTTGAAACATGACATCTTTTTCGGCCACAGATTCCCCTTTTCCCTAAAAGATTTCAATGAAAAGTAAGAAATGAAAAAAAAGGAAAGATTCCAGAACTAAATTAATGTTTTTGGAAAAATTTTTGTAATTAATACAGGTTCGTAAACATTTTCCTCAAAGAATTTGAAACATGCAATTTTTTTTTCTTGCAGATTTCTCTTCTCCCAAAAGATCCGTCAACGTTTTTTGATGAGAAATTGTATATCACCTTATCCTATCTGATCAAGGAAAAGCTCCTCAGATCTGCTGGTAAAATTTTCTTAAAGCTTAAATTTTCTTGAAGCTAAGAGGGATCAATTGTTACCCATTTCAGCCAATACCTACTCGTTTTTTGGCTTTAAAATCGAGCACGCGAGAACCGATTATGCGTATAGCATTTGTAAGTTTCAATGGAAGAAAAAGGAAAGCTAAGGGGAAGCAGAAAAGTAAAGGAGAGGTGAGGTTCTCTTGAAAATTTCTGTTGTTTCAAATAACTTTGTTTCTAATCTTTTTTCAATCAAAGTTTCAAGATTGTCGATGTGTTTGTTTGAAATTTTTATCCCTGTAATAGACCAGTTACCTAATAGTAGTGCTCTCTAATAGTTATGCACCCGACCGAGCCGAGTTGAGGACTATTTTACTGCTTCCAGACTTTCCCCAGAAGCGCAACACTCAAATCCCCCACTAGATCTCATCCTCATCTACATTTTCCGCCCCCCACATCGATAGGTTCTGATAAGTGGTTCTCGAGATTTCGAGTAATTTAGCAATTAGGCAACGCTCAGGGTGCACTACTATTAGAGAAAAGACGGTAGTTATGTTTCAAGCAGGTAGAAAGACAGGCTACAGTCAGCTAGCCAGATCTAGAGTCAGCTAGCCAGATCTAGAGTCAGCTAGCCAGATCTAGAGTCAGCTCTGACTGACGAACACTCAGGGCTTCCTATAGGCTAGGCTCAGCTTGAACAATCCTGACTGGCTTCCTGATTTCGAGTAATTTAGCAATTAGGCAACGCTCAGGGTGCACTACTATTAAAGAGAATACGATATTTTCGATGATCCTTTAGTACTTTTTATGTTACAAATTTCTCTCATCAAAAGCTAGTTATTGAACAATAACTAGCTATTGAACTAGCTATTGAACAGCTATTAACTAGCTATTGAACAATAACTAGCTACAACAATGACTAGAACAATAAAAAAACTGCTGTAAGTAACGCGATCAATCAACCAAAATCCTTCCATTTCAGCCTCAAAAGTCATCGGAAGTTTCATCTTTTTTGGGACTCTCTTGGCGATTTTGCTCTACTATCACATAAAAAATGGAACCTTCAAAAGGCTGTAAGCTTTTTAGAGTTTACAATTTTCTAGAGTTTACAAGTTACAAGTGAAAGTAAGCTTCCAACAATTCAATAATTAATCGCTCACTTAATCACGAAAAACTTTGAGACTCTACTCTTACAAACAATTATAAACAAACAAACAAACAAACAGACAGACAGACAGACAGACAGACAGACAGACAGACAGACAGACAGACAGACAGACAGACAGACAGACACACAAACAAACAGACAAACAGACAAACAAACAAACAAACAAACAAACAAACAAAACAATTGTGTACCTTTCCCAAATCCAATCAAACATTTCTTTGTACGCATCTAATTCATCGTAAAAATTCAATCCCTTTAAACTCTTCTTTAAGCGAAAAATTTAGCAACCATTCTCTTTACATCCCACTTCCACCAGTCGCCTTTCATCGTCAGAATGACACTGAAGTGGTCGAGTTGATGAACAACGTGAAAAATCAGGTGTTTTTTTCCCAAAATTTCTCAATTTTATTGATACATTGAAATTCAAAAAGGTACAAGTGAAAGTAAGCTTCCAACAATTCCAACAATTCCAACAATTCCAACAATTCAATAATTAATCGCTCACTAGTACATAGATTTGAAAACAAAAAAAATAGATACCTTAAAAGCAATAGTTTCTTTCAATAGTTTCTTTTAATAGCTTGTAAACTTTGAATAAAAAATCAAAATAATAACTTTTCGATCGTTTTTCAAAAGAATTAACATTTAAATCGATTTGAAATAAAGGTAAAATCTATTTTTTTCTTTATTTCAAATCGATTTAAACGTTAATTCTTTATTTAAGTCTTTAAGTTTTAAGTTGAGAAGTCGTTTTTCTTTATAAAATAGCGGTAAAATGGAGTAAAATGAAGGTAAATGAAGGTAAATGAAGGTAAATGAAGGTAAAGTGAAGGTAAAGTGAAGGTAAATGAAAGTAAATGAAGGTAAATGAAAGTAAATGAAGGTAAATGAAGGTAAATGAAGGTAAATGAAGGTAAAATGAAAGTAAATGAAGGTAAATGAAAGTAAATGAAGGTAAATGAAGGTAAATGAAGGTAAATGAAGGTAAAATGAAAGTAAATGAAGGTAAATGAAAGTAAATGAAGGTAAATGAAAGTAAATGAAGGTAAATGAAGGTAAATGAAGGTAAATGAAGGTAAAATGAAAGTAAATGAAGGTAAATGAAGGTAAATGAAGGTAAATGAAAGTAAATGAAGGTAAATGAAGGTAAATGAAGGTAAATGAAGGTAAAATGAAAGTAAATGAAGGTAAATGAAGGTAAATGAAGGTAAATGAAAGTAAATGAAGGTAAATGAAGGTAAACGATTTCAAAATGAATGGTGGAAATTTGAAGTAATGTAAAGCGATCTTTTTAGATCTTCTTATATTATTCTTTTTAAAATAAAAGACTAATAAAGATGCTTGAAATCGTTTTATTCGTTTTATATTCAAATCTTAATTGAAATTTTTATAAAAAGATTGGTTTAGGAAAGCCAGAAAAGCCATGAGGAGCCGGTGAACGAGCTCGTGAATCCGAACTTCGAAGAAGTCGAAGAGCCATCAAAAGGTGAGCTTAAAGTTTGGAAAAAAAACAAAATTTTAAAAACAAACTTCATCCTCATCAAATTACAATAGTTTTCAAAGCTATTAGTCTTTTCAGAAAGTCTTTTCATTCCTTTTCGCTAAGGAATTCAAATTCAAATTCAAATTAAAAAATCAAATATTCAAATGCAAATTCATCAATTCACCTACGATTTTCTCTAAAGAAAAAGTGTTTATTGATCAATTTTGAATGAATTTGAATGAATTTGAATGAATTTGAATGAATTTGAATGAATTTCAATCAATTTGAATGAATTTCAATCAATTTCAATCAATTTCAATCAATTTCAATCAATTCAGTAAGTGAATTTGTTTATTTTGTTTGTTTTTTCCAACAAAAGTACGAAAAGAAACGAAAAGACAGTCTGGAAAGCTTAATAAAATCCAGAAAGCGATCAATCGGAGCGATCTCTTTCCAAGATGGAGTCTCCACTCGAGAATTCTGATGAGAAATTCGCAGATATACCGATGACTTTATTGGATTTGTGAAGAGTGAATAAAATTTGCAATGCAATGATTAAGAGTTTCACTTTGAAATTTCATAAATCTTATCTGTCTTTAAGTTTGATTTTTTCACGCACACCAGAATCAATTAGTTAACCCGTGCGTTGGGCACGATTATGACTATTATGACTGCACTATTTATTTCTTTCAAATGACCAAAACTACCGTAACCCATGCTAAGCCCCGGCCCTTTTCAAAAACGCTTCTAAAAGTCAGATTCTCCATAGCTGAAAACCCCCAAGAGTAAAATATCGCACTGGCTGAATACTTTGTCTTTTAAACGAGCAAACGTAATTACGGAGCGTTGCGTTTGCGCAGAGACAGACAGATAGAGAGACAGAAGGACAGACAGACGAGCAGACAGACGTACAGACAGACGTACAGACAGACAGACAGACGGACGGACAGACAGACGTACAGACAGACGTACAGACAGACGTACAGACAGACAGACAGACAGACGAGCAGACAGACGAGCAGACAGACGTACAGACAGACGTACAGACAGACGTACAGACAGACGTACAGACAGACGTACAGACAGACGTACAGACAGACGTACAGACAGACGTACAGACAGACAGACGGACGGACAGACAGACGTACAGACAGACGTACAGACAGACGTACAGACGGACGGACAGACAGACAGGCAGACGGACGGACAGACAGACGTACAGACAGACAGACAGACGGACGGACAGACGGACAGACAGACAGACGGAAGGACAGACAAACGGAAGGACAGACGGACAGACAAACGGACAGACAAACGGACGGACAGACGGACAGACAAGCGGACGGACAAACGGACGGACAGACGGACGGACAGATGGACAGGCGTCTCTTTTTTATATAGTAGATTATTGTGAAAACCTTAGTTGAAATATAGCTCTGAATTTTGTAGGAACGTGGAAATGATGATTTCAGCGTAGTCGGCATGGAAATGAGTGCAAATGCAACTTTTCAGCACACCGATCTCCTATCGTACATTCCTTTTTGCTTGCTTTCCTTGTATTCATAAAACTTGAAACATTTCTTTTTTTTTCCACACATAAAATCAAAACCCGTATCATTTTTCAAATAGCGGCACAGAAACGAAAAAAGAACAAAGAAATTATCGAAATAACATCAAAATACACATATTTGGTCAACCAATTTCTCGAATAACTCAAATTTTTAAAGCCTAAATCAAAAAAAAATGAAAATATTTTAAAAGCTCGTTATCCCGTCATTTTTCATTATTCAAAAAAAGGAAAATTTCAAAAATGAGATGCTGAAGAATGAGAAAAGAAAGATAATACCCTAAAGTCTCGAATATAAGGCTTTAAAATGCTTTCACATCCCTTCTAAAAGGCTTTTCTCGCCCCCCGGACAAATGGATTGGTGGCCTAGTGGATAAGCTAAGTCTCGAGTATAAGTTGATCCGAGTATAAGTTCTGCCTTAATTTACATTCGCTTTAATTGCTTTGAATTTCTTTTTTTTTGGGTTTTTATACATTATTGTTATATAAACTTTTATTGTTATATAAACTTTATTGTTCTTGGAGCGCGGGATACTACAGGGTGACAGCCTATCACCATTGTTTGTGACAGCCTATCACCATTGTTATGTGCATGGATACATCCAGACGATAGTGTTGAAGAAGACGCTGGAAAGCATCTCTTTCGACCGTCGACGTGGACTTTGGCCGGATGAAGAGGCCAGGGAGGGATCCATAGGGTGGATCCATAGGGCGGATCCATAGGGCGGATCCATAGGGCGGATCCATAGGGCGGATCCATAAGGCGGATCCATAGGGCGGATCCATAAGGCGGATCCATAGGGCGGATCCATAGGGCGGATCCATAGGGCGGATCCATAGGGCGGATCCATAGGGCGGATCCATAAGGCGGATCCATAGGGCGGATCCATAGGGCGGATCCATAGGGCGGATCCATGAGCACTGGAGAGGAGCAGGGCGGACGCGCCGAGCCACGCCCGGAGCAACAAATAACTGCATAAAATTGCTATAACCTTGCTATAACCCCCAATAAATTTACTTCTATTATTGTTCTTAAAAAGCAAAAAAGTTATGCTGCAGCGGGGTTCGAACCCTCGACACACCGCACCGGAGACAACCGTCAATTTGCATGCGAATACCAAACAGAACTTATACTCGCGACTTTAGGGTAATAAAACTGGAAATAAAAATGATAAAGAAAAACATAACAGAAAAGATTTCTAGGTAATAGCTTGGCTTTTATTTTCTTTTATTTTCTTTTCTTTGCTTTCGGAATGTCACGGAAATTCTCGGGCACCTCGGAAAGAATGGAATGCCATGTGCCGACCGGTTTCGACTTCTGAAAAGTTCATTTTTCAATTTTGAATCGAATTCAGCTTTGTTCAGCTTTTTGTTTTTGTTTTTTTTTCGATTCAATTATCAACTTTGAACCTCTTTTCCATTGAGAAGTTCACAAATTAGAAAGAAATACTTTGTAATTAAAGAAAATTTCTTTAATTACAAAGAAGTAAACGGAAGTAAACGCTGCTCAAGTTGAAACGCTAATTTCTGAATCACTTTTCCCTTTAACAAAATATTCTTTAAATTATTTATTATAAAGGACAATAAAACAATTGTTATTGTATTTATTGTAATGAGGCTTGATGTAAGGTGATGACTACCGAAGATGACGACCGAAGAGTCAATCAATGAGGCTTAAAGTAAACAAATCATTTATCAGCAGCTGCTTAAGAAAATATGGTTTTAAGTACCCAATTCATCAGTCAGCTCTGACTACTGAAGATAACCCTTGAGAAGCTCCTGAGAAGCTCCTGAGCAGCTCCTGATCAGCTCCTGAGCAGCTCCTGAGCAGCTCCCAAAGAAATAAAAAAATCAAGCAAGAAAATAGCAATATTTCATTTGGGTTTGTGTGTAGTCAATCAATGAGGCTTAAAGTAAACAAGATCACTTATCAGCAGCTGCGTACGAAAATATGGCTTTAAGTACCCATTTCATCAGTCAGCTCTAATTACCGAAGATGACGACCGAAGCAGCATCAATCAATCAGCCTTGATGTAAACAAGATCACTTATCAGCGGCTGCGTATTCGAGGAATTTAAATAAACCAAAAGTAAAGAAAAATCCTGAGCACTTTCTTTCCAATCTGATAGAAAACTAAAAGCAAAGAAAATAATCAATAATATAATCAATCCGCTGCGCAAATAAAGCCATATTTTACTAATTTTGAAACATGCTTTTTCCAGACATTTCCTTTAGATAATTTCTTTTTTGTACGCTAAATTTGGCTTGAATCATTTTAATCCAAATTGTAAAATCAATTTTCTTACTTAATTTTTTGAATTTGAAGAACTAATATATATCTCGATGTTAAACTTACCGTAAATACTGCAATAGTACCCCATCCATAATGACGGTGCGGAGTGTTGCGTCGTCTAGCTTTGAATGAGTTTTTCTCGACACTGGTTTATGCTACAATGTTCGTTTTGATATCAAAAAATAGCTGAAATTCAGGGCTATTTTTTGATATCAAAACGAACATTGTAGCATAAACCAGTGTCGAGAAAAACTCGTTCAAAGCTAGACTACGCAACACTCCGCACCGTCATTATCGGGGGTGGGGTACTATTACAGTATTTACGGTAGATTCAACTTTGCAGTTGCATAGTTTTTATCTAGTCTTTCTTAATAGTTTTTCTTTTTCAGAACTAGCTTCAAAGTATTGACAGATAATCTTTGACTTGTAAATTCATTTAATTCAAATGCCTCACATTTCCGTGATTATTCCCGTCGGCGTAGGCTAAAGCAAAGCACTGTTCCCATTGTGTTCTCCCGTGACTTGTCGGAGAATCGTGGCCCAATATGCAGCAGCCCAAGAGATCGTCTTTACCAATTCTGAAAAAGAAATTCTCTTAGTACTTGTAACCATTTTTCCTCAACTTTTAAATGTTAATTTTGTTTTAAAGGCTTTTGCAGGTAAAGTGGAGGGGAAAATAATCAGAAGTACGATTTTTAATGGAGAATTTCCTTCTACTATTTGATTTAATAGAACTTTTCTTTAAAAAGTGTCATGCTTCAACAATGTACAATGTAGCCTGCCTTGATTAAAACTAGAATCTACCAGAAAGTGTGAGTTGGGCCTCCTGTACATGAGCCTGTACATGGCCCTCCTGTACATGGCCTGCTGTACATGACCCTCCTGTACATGGCCCTCCTGTATATGGCCCTCCCGTACATGGCCCTCCTGTACATCAGCCTCCTGTACATGGCCCTTCTGTACATGGACCTCCTGTACATGGGCCTCCTGTACATGGTCCTCATGTACATGGCCCTCATGTACCTGGCCCTCATGTACCTGGCCCTCATGTACATCAGCCTCCTGTACATCAGCCTCCTGTACATGAGCCTCATGTACATCAGCCTCCTGTACATCAGCCTCCTGTACACCAGCCTCCTGTACATGAGCCTCTAATCTAGATCCTATATAAAAGAACAGCAAATATAACCTGTAGATATTAAAAACTGATAGTTTTAATTGTTCAACTTGCAATTAAGATATTGATGTTTCAAAGTTGAACCTTTTAATGTGAGGATTAGATAATTAATGCGTTCAAGAGGCACCTGTTTGTCAGCAAAACTATAATTTTTTATTTTATTAAGCAATTCTGATTGATTTCTGTTAAAATTGAAGTTTTTCTGAACTTATCAACTTTTCAAATCAAATCAAACTTTCTGAAATTTGAAATTTCCAAAAAGAACTCACCTATCCCAATCCATCACTTGCACTAGCATATTCGTCTCTCCCGCTTGTGTCGGTGGTAAATCGAATTCCAAAGTCTCGTGATAAACCTGTAAACAAACAACATTGCTATTGTATTGCTAACAAAAAAACAATGCTTAAAGAATAGTATTTATATTCTCTTTTACTAACCGGATTCAAATTTGCTCTCTTTGTCGTCGTTCGACGCAATTTCACCCGTCTTCCCCGGAAAACCTGTTCCACTTTCACATAGGGATCTAAAAAGAATTTCGTTTCAAAAGATTCAAAAGATTCAAAAGATTTAAAGTCTATCCTATTGTATATAACAATATAATCTTATCAGTAAGCTACAGAAAACCTTTTGAACACTTCTAAACAAGTATGCAACTTGATTTATCACTGCAAAACCTTGTCCAGCTCCTTTTTGAAGGAGCTGGACAAGGTTTTGCTTGGATGTCGAGAGTCCAGCTCGATTTTAAAAACACTTTGCTTTTAGCTTATCTGGAATGCACATTAAAACTTGTTGTAATCAGATTTTTGATTTACTGAAATTTAATTTTGTACTCGTTGTGCTAGGTGCAGATCACAGTTGATAGCACAAGTTCAGCTCAAGTGACAAAGATTAACAATCCCCAATACCCACCCGATGCTCCAGTGATATCCATTGGCCTCAAATTGTAGGCTTTTGCCACAGTTACCCACAACTTTTGCTCGGAAACCGAGTACGAAAGGTACAACAATAAATCGCCGAAATCGTTCTTCTCCTGAAAATCTTGGGTTTCAAGCTTGCTAAAGGTTAAAGAACGGCTGAAAAGGTAATGGCCAGAGGTGGGGGTGACCTTTTGAGATGAGTCATACCTCGTCTGATAGATCATTCTCATATTATTATTGATTTATATTTATAAAGATCTTTATCTACACATAATGGACCCGATGATAGCCTTTTAACCAATAAACTTGTAATAAACAACAACAAAAATAGGTAAACAATAAACCAATAGACAATATACTTGTCTTTAATTACCGTAAGAAATTATCTTCTCTTTTTCTTCTTTTGAAAATCCTGGGTTTCAAGTTTGATAAAGGTTAAAGAACGGCTGAAAAAGTAATGGCCAGAGGTGGGGGTGACCTTTTGGGAGAGGGATACCTCATCCGATAAATCATTCTCATATTATTATTATTATTATTATTATTATTATCGATGCTGATGGTGATCATCGTCATGATCATCGATGGTGATCATCATCATCATCATCATCATTTACTATTTTCATAGTGGTGTTATCATTTCAAATAGCTCCCACGATTTTTGGATAGCCGAAAGAGGAATTTATCTAGTTTCAATTTTCTAGTTTCAATTTGATTTTCTTTAAATGAAAACATTAAGATCAATAGTGCATTATTTTAAACTTGATTTCTTTTTTGACTTTGACTAATAGTAAGTTGACTTTATAAATGGCCAAAGGGGGATGACCTTTTGGGATGGGTCATACCTCATCCGATAAATCATTCTCATATTATTATTATTATTATTATTATTATTATTATTATTATTATTATTATTATTATTATTATTATTATTATTAGTATTATTATTATTACTACTACTATTCTCATCATTTTACATTTCAAAGCTATTGATTTTAGTCAAAGTTTACTAAACTCTTATAGAAACTTAAGTTTCTTGAATTAATGAAAGTTTATTTTTTAGTTTCATTCAATTTCTATTGCATGCAAAAAAGATTATTCAAAAACATTGATTCAAAGTTGCAGCCGGTCTAGCCAGCCGGTCAAGGAGGCTCAAAAAACCCTCCTTGACCTCATTTTTGCTCTATTTCTCGTAGAGTTACTTTAGGAAGCTAGTTTTTTTTGGTCATGTACAAGAGACTCATGTACAGGCTCATCATAAGATCTATTGAATGAGGTTTCAAGTTTGATTACGGTTACCTCCACTTCGGTTACCCCCCAAACGATTACCTCCACTTCTGGTCATTCCCTTGCCTTCAGTTCATTCAGGACTTTGCTCAAATCAGCAGAGTTGGTCTCATTTTTTGTTTGTTTTATCGTGTTTGTTGGACGTTGCTTTATGATTTGTTTTTTAATCGATCTTTACCTGACTGCAAACGATTTGCATCGTGTATTCCGTCCATGCGTAGAGATCGGATTTATCGAAAAGATCCCTCATAATCACATTGCCTAAAAGAAAACGGTTTACTCTATTTGTGCATTATAAAATAGGGTATTTTTTCTTTTCCTTGAAAAACTACGGGATCTGTAGCTTAGAAAATGCCACAGTCATGCAAAAAAAAGTAAAGTGGCTTAATAGTTATTAATACTTAATGGTTATTGCGACTGCTAATTGAATCATGAAGATAATTTTATTTAAAAATATGCATTATTGAAAATTCAACTAGTTTTTTTCTTCTCTTCTATCCCTTTGCCAACAAAAATTAGATCCAAAAACAAGATTTAACTTCACGGAAACATAGCTAGCCTAGAAATTAATTGAATTTTCGCGATGAATTTCGAATGTTTCAAGTTTAACCCTAATTTATCACCGATTTACAGATTAACTTTTAGAAACTGCCTTTAGGAACAGGTTAACTCTTAGAAACTGCTTTTAGGAACAGATTAACCTTTAGAAACTGCCTTTAGGAACAGATTAACTTTTAGAAATTGCTTTTTGGAACAGATTAACCTTTAGAAATTGCTTTTAGAAACAGATTAACCTTTAGAAACTGCTTTTAGGAACAGATTAACCTTTAGAAACTGCCTTTAGGAACAGATTAACTCTTAGAAACTGCTTTTAGGAACAGATTAACCTTTAGAAACTGCCTTTAGGAACAGATTAACTTTTAGAAATTGCTTTTTGGAACAGATTAACCTTTAGAAATTGCTTTTAGAAACAGATTAACCTTTAGAAACTGCTTTTAGGAACAGATTAACTGCTCACCTATTAATCCGTGTCTCGTAAATCGATCGAAATCGTAGACGGTAAACTTTAAAAAGTTTATTTCATTCAAATATTCAAGTCTTCACACAAACCTGCAACATTTTATTTGATAGACTATTGAATGGCACGTCAAAGCTGAACATCTCGTTGAACTCTGAAGATAAATCAATTTCGATTTTTTGCTACAAAACCGAGAGAACAATGGGGACCGAGAGATCCGACTAGCTCTCCAACCTGGATCCAAAGTTTTCTTGCATATCCTCGTTTTGCAATGACTCCGCCGATCCGGCAACAAGTACACTTTCACGTACGGGTCCACCGTTTGTTCTTTGTCCTGAATTTTCGAGATTTCTAGTACTAAATTCGAGTACTAAATCGAGTGCTAAATTGAGTACTTAATCGAGTACTTAATTGAGTACTGAATCGAGTACTGAATCAAGTACTAAATCGAGTACTGAATCAAGTACTAAATCGAGTACTAAATCGAGTACTAAATCGAGTACTAAATAGTACTAAATAGTACTAAATCGAGTACTAAGTCCAGTACTAAATCGAGTACTAAGTCCAGTACTAAATCGAGTACTAAATCCAGTACTAAATCCAGTACTAAATCGAGTACTAAATCGTACTAAATCGAGTACTAAATTCGAGTACTTAATCTAAAAAACTAAAACCAGCTAATATCACTTCAAAAGCATTCACATTTTTCACCTCAACCGGTAAATGGTTGGCGCGTAAAACATGTAACATCAGCACACGATGGATGAAATCGTAGCGTAAAGCGAAGGTCAATGTGCCTCTGAAAATGCAAATATTAGCTTAAGAACTTGATTTAAAGTAAAGAATTTGGTATGCCAGATGTCGAAAGTTTACTTAAAAAATGAACTTTAAAGTGGTAGCATGTTTAAAACTTTAAAGTGGTAGCAGGTTGCAATGTTGGGTGAAAGGTCGCTTTAAGTGGCTAACTCTAGTCGGTCTCACGAGGCGCCTGTGGCTAAGTGGTAAAGGGCTTGAATCCAGGCTCGTTTCAGGCTCGATCCACTAGGGTTCGAGTCCTGTCAAAGTATTTTCCTTTTTACTTTTCAGACTGGAAGTAGGTTGCAATGTTGGGTGAAAAGTCGCTTTAAGTAGCTAACTCTAGTCGGTCTCACGAGGCGCCTGTGGCTAAGTGGTAAAGTGCTTGGATTCCAGGCTCGTTTCAGGCTCGATCCACTAGGGTTCGAGTCCTATTAAAGTATTTTCCTTTTTACTTTTCAGACTGGATGAGTGAAATTTTCATTGTTTAGTTTAGTCGTTTGGTTTAATGAATTTTTGAATGTTAAATTGAGGGAAGCTTATTGAGGGAAGTTATTTAACTAGAAAGTTATTTAGCGGGAAGTTATTTAGCTTATTTAGCTATTTAGCTAGCTACAAATTTCAGACTGAACTTTAGCTATTACGTTTTCAGCGTTTTCCAGAAACAATTCCAATTTCACTCACCGATAGCAATCTTTCCCCGTTTTCTCGTAGAAACCGAGCTCGTAGCGGAGCACCGATCGATCGTCCACTTCATCGGTCTAAATATTTTTTTTTGTTTTTAGCAATAAGGAGCTTATTTTTAAACTGATTTACAAGAAATTCTATCGAAATTTACCTCTTCTGTGTAATCAGCATCCTCGCTAAAGAGGAAAAGACTATTTTTGGCGGATGAGGCTCGACGCTCCGACGAATCCGAAGCATCCGAGCTGAAATTGAGAACAAAATTGAGTCAATCGGCCATAAAATCTTACAATTCTTAGTCTTATTTATCAAAATATTATTTTAATCTTTGTTTTTTTATGTTTTACTATGGAATTTCGTGAAGTAATATTGTGAAATTTTGGATTTTATAACTAAAACTTCTTCGAAACAGATGAACTTCTCAAAATTGAAACTTGCTTTATTTTTTTGTTAAAATTTGACTACTTTATGCTTTCAAGTGTCATTTTAAAAGAGAAACATTTATAATGATTCAATTCTAATGACGATGCAAGTCTTGCTTTCAACTCAATTCAATTCTAATGATTCAATTCTTGTTTTCAACTCAATTCAATTCTAATGATGATTCAATTCTTGCTTTCAACTCAATTCAATTCTAATGATTCAATTCTTGTTTTTGGATTAGAATCATTTGGGGGAAACGTAGGCTTTTAAAAATAGACTTTAAAGCACGAAGATCATGGCTATTTTCCAATTTTTTTGTTTCAATCCTAAGCTGGAGTGTTTTAAGTCTATTTTTTTCTTAGCCAAGCCAGAAGTTAGCTGGAATTAGCCCAGAAAATCCCATATTTTTGAGCTCTTGAAAATTCGGGTATAGCTAGCGCACAAAAAAGAGAATTTTAGAGGAACATTGAGCCGGCTTTTCTATTAGAATGTTTACGGTAGTGCCTGGGTAGTTACGGTAGTGCCTGGGTAATTACGGCAGTCAAAAGCTACGATAGTTTACGATAGCTAAGATAGATACGATAGTCAAAGCCAGAACTGATCTGACATGGCTTACAGATCCTATAACAGGCTTACAAATCCTACAGCAGGCTTACAAATCCTAAACCCTATTCCTAAATCCAGAAGCCAGAACTGATCTGGCATGGCTTACAGAACATACAACAGGCTACAACAGCCAACAGGCTTACAAATCCTAAACCCTATTCCCAAATCCTTACGTGGATGAGAATAAATGTGCGACACTCCACGAGCTGATCAATGGCATCGATTGAGTGGATTCACTATGTGAAAGCGGAAATTTCTCTCGTTGCGTCGATGAGCGGAAACGCGATGGAAGAAGGGATTTTGAGGGTTTCGGATGGAGGAGTGATGGAGCCACGATTGCTAGAGAGTCACAGCTTTCGATTCAAATCAAATTCAAAGCAAATGCAAGCAAAAGGATTTGAAAAGTGGAATTTTGAAAACTTTTGAAGAATAAAAACAAGGGTTAAATCAAAACAGTTGGGCTTGTTGAAAGGAAGTTATATTCAAATCGTTGTTTCAACGTAGACTTTAAAGACTCAGTTAACAAGCTAATTGCACATAGAGTGGACTCTTTATTAAAGAGAACAAAGCTATTAAAATTAGTCCAGTTTGTACCATTAGAAAGGTAAATCTGTGCTCTACTTTGGGCCTCTACTTTCCGTATACTTTATAACGACGTTCGATCTAACGATGGAATCATTAAATCCCTTGAGAATCATTAAATCGACGTTTGACTGTATATAAAAGCAATCGGAAATCGAGTGGATGGATATCCATTAAGCTGAAACCGTCTAAGTCCGTCTGTGCGCAGCTATTGGCAAAAAGGTGCGGGGCTTAGTTTGAGTGTAAAACGCGAACGTTAGTGAGAGGCGCTGGTATAAAGCACCTGTGGCTAAGTGGTAAAGTGCTTGAATCCGAGGCACGATCCACTAAGGTTCGAGTTCGCTGGTCTAAAGCCCCGCACCTTTTTGGTCTAAAGCTAAAGCTAAAGGCTAAAGCGGGGCTAGGCTAAAGCGGGGCTAGGCTAAAGCGGGGCTGGTCTAAAGCGGCGCTGGGCTAAAGCGGGGCTGGTACAGATATCTGAACTAAGATATGCATGGCTTAGTCTTTAACCCGAGCTAGCAGTCTGGTGGGATCATTGAGCTACCCGGAGCTCTGATGCGTTTCATATCTGGTTGATCCGAGCTTAAAGCATCCGGTTGCAAGACTGCGACGTTGAAAGGGTGATATGATGAAAGAGGCGAGCTAAGGAGATGCACAACAACTGAGTGAACCTTCGGTCAATCGTCAATCTATTTTAATAGACAAACGCTTTAAAAAATTGATCTTTCAAAGTGAAGGACTCAAAAAAAAATTCATTTAAAAGGTTTGCTCGATGTTTTTCAATTCTAAAACTTTTCAATTTCGAACTTTAAAAAGGCAATTAAAAAGGCAAATGATTTCAAAAGACTTTTTCTGTTTAAAGGCACAAAAAAAATCTCATTTTTCATAACCTTTTTGTATCGGGGAAAGAGGTGGCAATTTTGTGGTAAAAATGGCAAAATTGTACCTTTTCTTGAGGAATTTGAAGTCATTTTTTCCTCATTTTTTCTCATTTTTTCTCGTTTTTAAGTGAATCCGATTAAAAATGAAATCAGATTTTTTAGTCGAATAAAAAGAGCTTATTTTTCAGTTTAATTGCTCAAATTTTGAAGTAAAAAAAGGTAAAATTTACTGTTTTTTGAAAGGAAAATAAAGGGGATTTCAAATTAAATGAATAACATTTTTTTTTAAAGAAGAGATAAAAGCGAAGAGATATAATGAAGAGATAAAAGAAAATAACGAATTTTACTAGCAAATTTGACGTTTATTTCTTTCAAAATCAAGTAATTAAACCGAAAAATGAAACCTTTTTCTTTGTGATAAAGTTTAAATGAAGTGTAGAAGATATAGTACTGGACGATGAAATATCATATTTGAAAAAACTCTTTCGCACTTTTGCGCGTCTGTAACTCCATTGTCTTTACTGTATTTCTAAATATTAATATTACCATTGTGTAGCCCTTGAAAAGAGCTTTCAGAAAATGTCTAGCACTAATAGTTTAAACTCAAAGACAATGGAGTTACAGACGCGCGAAAGTGACGATCGTTTTTCAAATATCATATTTCATTGTCTGTAAATAGAGAGTTATTTTGGAATAATCAATCATTTGAAAATATTTAGGAAAAGAAAAAGAAGTCAGCCGAAATGGTCGAGCTTTCCGAGAGTGATGACGATGAGCCGCTTTTCAAGAAAAGGTTTCAAATTTTATCAAGTACAAACACTATAAACACTAAGTCTATCTACGTCAACCGTAGATAGACTTAGTGTCCAGGTCCAGGATCTTGTCCAGGCCTAGTTCCAGGCCTACCTTAATAAGTAACTTAATCAAGGAAAGAGACAAAAGGAAACATATTTGGAGAGAAAATAATAATAATAATAATAATAATAATACAAAGCCTAGTAATTAAACCGAAAAATGAAACCTTTTTCTTTGTGATAAAGTTTAAATGAAGTGTAGAAGATATAGTACTGGACAATGAAATATCATATTTGAAAAACGATCGTCACTTTCGCGCGTCTTTAGCACCCTTGTCTTTACCGTATTTCTAAATATTAATATTATCATTGTGTAGCCCTTGAAAAGAGCTTTCAGACAAATGTATAACACTAATAGTTTAAACTCAAAGACAAGGGAGTTACAGACGCGCGAAAGTGACGATCGTTTTTTTCAAATATGATATTTCATTGTCCAGTACTGATATAGCTTAGAATCGGAGCCAGATCCCTCAATTTTCTCCAGATCCAGATTTTCTCCAGATTCTCAATTTTCTCAATTGATGGACTTTAAAATCCCTGAATTTTCTCTAGATCTGGCTCCGATTCTAAGCTATATCAGTACTGGACAATGAAATATCATATTTGAAAAAACTCTTTCGCACTTTCGCGCATCTGTAACTCCCTTGTCTTTGAGTTTAAACTATTAGTGCTAGACATTTTCTGAAAGCTCTTTTCAAGGGCTACACAATGGTAATATTAATATTTAGAAATACGGTAAAGACAATGGAGTTACAGACGCGCAAAAGTGCGAAAGAGTTTTTTCAAATATGATATTTCATTGTCCAGTAGTGTAGGTGCAAAAGATTGACTTCAATAAACTCAATTTCAAGAGTAAAGCAGTTTAAAGAGATTTGTTTATCGTAATACCGGGCAAAAACTTTGTTTGTCCAAAGGAAAAATACAAAATACGATATTTTAGTGAGTAAATTTGCCATTTAAGCCTAGAGAAGAGATTTTAAAAAGTTGAGTTTCAAAGAAAATGATTAAATCTCTCAAAGAATGAGTTTAATCTTGGGCCACACGTTTCCGTTAAACTTGCTTAACGAGAAAGATCGCCTCCAAATTGCCTCCAATCCGCGCAACTCCAAGGGTTGCACGTCAATTCTATTTCGCACTTGTTTTCTCTGTGTTTTCTGAGTTGCGCGACCCATTTGTCTCATTAATTCTCGTTAAGCAAGTCTAGTGACTGTCTAGTGATTGTCTAGTGACTATCTAGTGACTATCTAGTGGCTTTCTAGTGACTTTCTAGTGACTATCTAGTGACTTTCTAGTGACTGTCTAGACTTTATTGTTTTTTTAAAACCACTCTAATTCTATTGAATTTGCTCTAAAACGTACAAAAAAGAGGTTTAAAATGAAAATATTTTTCTTCCGATCGAGCCTCGAAAATCCATGTGGTCCCCCCTTATGATTTTTTTCGCAAAAAAATTTTCCAATTTTTCCTCCAAATCAATTTTATTTTTACTCCCATAGCATTTGCGGGCTAAATTGAACTTTGAAATTGAGCCTAAATTGAACGCCAAAACTGTTTCTTACTAAAAACATAAACAAACGCACATTAATCAATGAGATATTCTCCATTATTTATTGATGACTTGTTCCCATCTTTTCCCATCTTTTCCCAATTCAAAATCGACATTACTTTTTCCTCAATCAAATATTAGTGAAAAGAGGTGCATTCTATTAGTAGAGTGTGCTCCTCGCAAGTAATGCCTTTTTTAAAACGCACGCTTAGGAAAAATTACCGTACTTTTAGCGAAAATGATTGCAAAATTGCAAAAAATTGACGCAAAAATCACAAGCGCCGCCTTATATACACCTTTAAAGATATTCAAACGTTGAACTGATTTGTTTCAACACTGATACAGCAAATTCCCTTCAAATGTAAAGATATTCAATTTACTCAACGTGTAAAGAGGATTCCTCGTAGTTACTCGACCAAAAGGCGCCGATTAATCAAGTAAAGATTCCTGATGCAAATTTTACTCGAGTAATTACTTACTCGCGAGGAACACACTCTATCTATTAGTGAAAAGACGAAAATACGATTGATTTCAATTTCAATAGCGTAAAGAATAAGAAAAGAAAAACTGAAGCGCATCAATATGTGTTAAAAATCGTTGCATCTGATAATAGAATAGGTTTTCTAGTAGGATAGCTTTTCTAGTAGAAGAGCTTTTCTAGTAGAAGAGCTTTTCTAGTAGGATAGCTTGTCCAGCTTTTCGAGCTTGTCCAGCTTTTCGAGCTTGTCCAGCTTTTCGAGCTTGTCCAGCTTTTCGAGCTTGTCCAGCTTTTCGAGCTTGTCCAGCTTTTCGAGCTTGTCCAGCTTTTCGAGCTTGTCCAGCTTTTCGAGCTTGTCCAGCTTTTCGAGCTTGTTCAGCTTTTCGAGCTTGTTCAGCTTTTCTCGTTTTTCGTTTTCTCTTTTTTAAAGCTTAGAAAAAACGTTTAGATGAAATCTAGATCAATAAATTTATCGAAAACCGAATGTAAAAAGCATGGGGAAAGATTAGAAATGAGAAATGAAGGGAAAACGATAAAAAGATTCGGGATAAATCCGCGAAAATCCGCAAAAATCACGGAACTTCCTCGGGGGAATTCTCCTTTTCCCCTCTCATCCTCCTTTTTGCCCTTTTTGAAACCCTTAATCTTTTTTCGGTGTGAAGGGATTCTCTTCTAGACAAATTCAGCCCTTTTCCCAACAAATTTTGTGATCAAAATGGGGCAAATTTGTGCAAATATCGTTTAGTCTCCTTTGCGCGTTCGATTCGGGGAAATTCGGGAAATCTTTCCCTTCGAAATCCAGAAATTTGCCTCTTTTTCCCCCTTTTTCACCTCCTTTTCCACCTCCTTTTCTTCAGCTTTTCCCTCAAGCTTTTCCTCCTTCCGAAAATCAAATTTCTTCAAAAAAAATTTGCGTTTTCGCACTTCAAAAGTTGATCTTATCGTTTTTTTGAACAAGATTTTGAATAAGAACAAGAACAAGAACCAGAACAAGAATAAGAACAAGAACAAGAACAAGAACAAGAATAAGAATAAGAACAAGAACAAGAACCAGAACAAGAATAAGAACAAGAACAAGAACCAGAACAAGAATAAGAACAAGAACAAGAACAAGAACCAGAACAAGAATAAGAACAAGAACAAGAACCAGAACAAGAATAAGAACAAGAACAAGAACCAGAACAAGAATAAGAACAAGAACAAGAACCAGAACAAGAATAAGAACAAGAACAAGAACCAGAACAAGAATAAGAACAAGAACAAGAACAAGAACAAGAATAAGAATAAGAACAAGAACAAGAACCAGAACAAGAATAAGAACAAGAACAAGAACCAGAACAAGAATAAGAACAAGAACAAGAACAAGAACCAGAACAAGAATAAGAACAAGAACAAGAACCAGAACAAGAATAAGAACAAGAACAAGAACAAGAACCAGAACAAGAATAAGAACAAGAACAAGAACCAGAACAAGAATAAGAACAAGAACAAGAACCAGAACAAGAATAAGAACAAGAACAAGAACCAGAACAAGAACAAGAACAAGAACAAGAACAAGATTTCAGAGTTTTTGAGTTTTTTTTCACGAGATTTCTACGCGTAAAAT
The DNA here is from genome assembly GCA_958450365.1 of Mesorhabditis belari. NCBI lineage: Eukaryota > Metazoa > Nematoda > Chromadorea > Rhabditida > Rhabditidae > Mesorhabditis > Mesorhabditis belari. The sequence continues at coordinate 110,966 of CAUEEP010000444.1, read as the reverse complement.
TGAATCTAAAGAAATGAAAGGAAATGCTTCGTTTTTTGGAAAATTTCGATCTTTCAATGATAAATGGAAAGGTTTTATTGTAAAAGATTGTTATTTTAAATGTGTAATGTGTAAAAGATTGTTATTTTAAAATGTTATAAGATTAAGAAACTATAAGATTGAGAAAAGATGGAAATTAAATGTCGAAATATAGAAATTAAATTAAATTAAAGAGATGTCGCTATTAAGCAACAAAAAGCCTTTTCATTTTGAGCAAGTTGAAACACGGTTTTTTTTGGTTCATTCAACTTGTGAAATCAACGACAATTCAAAGTAAAGAAGGCTTTAAAGTTGAGAAAAACTATCGTAAATACTGTAATAGTACCCCGCCTCCGATAACGACAATAATAACTATCGTAAATACTGTAATAGTACCCCATCCATAATGACGGTGCGAAGTGTTGCGGAGTCTAGCTTTGAACGAGTTTTTCTCGACACTGGTTTATGCTACAAGGCTCGTTTAGATATCAAAAAATAGCCCTGAATTTCAGCTATTTTTTGATACCAAAGACGCATTTTTTGAAAGTACGGGCGCTTTGAAAAAAATGAAATACTAAAAATCTTTTGCGACTACGCGACTGTACAAGGGCGTTGGGGTACTATTACAGTATTTACGGTAGGAAAATGGTGGTAATTTAGAATTTTTACGACTCAAGTAGGAACATCATTGAATAGACTCATTAATAGATTTTAATCGAGTTGAAACACAGCTTCAACCCGAGCTAGCAGTCTGGTAGGATCATTGAGCTATCCGGAGCTCTGATGTGTTTTCATATCTGGTTGATCCGAGCTTAAGGCATTCGGTTGCAAGATTGCGACTTTGAAAGGGTGATATGATGAAAGAGGCGAGCTAAGAGATGCACAACAACTGAGTGAACCTTCGGTCAATCATCAATCTATTTTAATAGACATAGACATCGATTTTAGATAGCATTACTTGAAACATTATTTGAGCTAGCAGTCTGATAGGATCAACCAGATATCCGAACTAAGATATGCATGGCTTAGTCTAGCCTCAGGCTTAGTCTGAGGTGACAACCTGGGAGTATCAACCAGATATCCGAACTAAGATATGCATAGGATTATTGAGCTACCCGGAGCTCTGATGCGTTTCATATCTGGTTGATCCGAGCTTAAAGCATTCGGTTGCAAGACTGCGACGTTGGAACCTTAGAATTTGGAACGTTTTACGACTTTTTACGACTTAATTGGAAAAATTATTGAAGAATAGACTCATTAATAGATTTTAATCAAGTTGAAACACGGTTTTTATGATTATCAAAGTTGCGAAAAAAAGTGACTCTAAAAAATGGAAGGTAATAAAGCTTTTATGGATTTTGCCGACGACCAAGAAAGATGTTAAAGGCGTTAAAATTAAAGGCGTTTTTTATTTACATCATGAAAATTTATATGCTAAAGAAGTGCATAAAAATGTGTGCAATCCAGCTGGCAAACAAAGCGCTAATGAGTCGAGCGAGAAAAGCTTGTTTCAAAGTAAATCAAGAGCAGAATCGATGTTCAAAATAGAGCAATGAAGAAGCTGAAGAGCAAATTTCGAATTGCTCTTCAGTTTCTTCGGTGTTTTCTTCTTCAAGCTTTGTTTTTTGCGCTTCAAGTTTCAGCTCTTCAGCTAGAGTTAAAATTTAAGAATTTAGGCTTTCTTTCGCTTTTTATTCATTTGCTCTTTTGGTCTTAAAAGTCAATGAATGGGTAAATGAATTTCGTAGAAAGTTTTTGCAAAAAGTTTTCATGCAAACGAGATGAGGAATTCTTATTTACTGTATTTATTCTAATAGAAGAATAGATTTTTCAAACCTTCTCTCAAAAGTTTCTCTATTACAGACTGCTCTTCGATTTTTCCAAAGCTTCAAAGCTTCAAAGCCTCCAAGCTTCAAAGCCTCCAAGCCTCCAAGCTTCAAAGATTCAAAGCTTCAAAGCCTCCAAGCTTCAAAGCTTGAAAGATTGAAAGCTTCAAAGATTCAAAGCTTCAAAGCCTCCAAGCCTCCAAGCTTCAAAGATTCAAAGCTTCAAAGCTTCAAAGCCTCCAAGCTTCAAAGCTTCAAAGCTTCAAAGCTTCAAAGATTCAAAGGAGCTTGTAAAGTTGGAAACAACTTTCAAAGAGGAATTTTTCTGATTAATTTATTCAGTTAACATGAGTTAAATCAGTTAAATCACTGAAATCTAACAATGAAACTATTCCCTCTTTTTCTGAGTTCTTGATCTCTGTTGTAGTAGTTCGAATTTTAGATTTAAAGGGATGATTCCAAGAAAGCAAAACGGTGTACGGTAGAAAAGTTATTGATTGGAAAATAGTGGATTTTAAAGATTTGGGTCTTCTATTAGGTTGATGCAAAAGTCTTTTTCATTTTTTTCGTACTTCTTTTGAAAAATAACAAAGTCATCAATTAACCTATGGTTTGCTCTAAATGAAAAGTGTTTATTGTTGAATTTCCCATCTTTTTAATTCAATTTGGGTTCACTTTCAAGCAAATTCGAGAGTGATAAACGGGTTTAATCATAAAAATCTATAAAAACCTCTATAAAGAAATTGGCTGAATCAATTTCTCTGAAAATCTGAAAAAATATCGAACTTTTTGTGCTCTATCTTTTATTTATTAACATCAAGATTGGTTTCCTTAGCTAAAGCGTCTAAAATGCATCATCGAGCCGTCGCCTTTTTTGACTACCCGACTTCAGGCGCTCAAAAAAATCTAGACATAAGACATTTTAAACTCGTTTTAATGTCATTTTGCAGAAAAAATAATTGGCCTTTCGAATGCAATAAACCGTTGTTCAATTGGTGCATTTGTTACTTTTTAGCGGAAGTACGAAAAAAATGAAAAAGACTTTTGCATCAACCTAATATTAGAACAAATACAGCAGTTCGGGGGTAAGATTTTAAAAAAAAAAAGCCAGTTTTTGATCTCAAAATTCCTTCAAATTCTATCAACAAAGTGATTTTTAAAAAGTTATCAAGCACAAAAGAAAAGAAAGAAAAAAAAGAAAGTTTTTATTTTGAAATCTGCCAAATCTCCCAGCACATCTGGCTTTTGATGAGCGCATTTTTTATATGTTTACTCGTTTAGTTCTTTTCTTTTTACTTCAACTGATCACCCACCACCAAAAGTTCATCATTATCGTCAATTTTGTGACAGCTGATGGTTTTGAAAAGGAGTTTATTGAAGGTTTTTTTTGAGTCAAAGAAAAGGTCAAACTTTTTTTTTCCAAATCAAAGATTTATAACAAACAAAAAAATTAGTCAATCCTTCAAAATTTGAATTTGAAATTTTGAAATTTTAGAATCAAGATAAAATCGAAATTCAATTATTCAATTAAATTATTCGTTGAAATTCAATTATTGAAATGAAGATAAATCAATGCATAGATGCAAATTTGAAACATCACTTTTTCAAATCGATTTTCTTTTGAATATGGCTAAACTAGGTATAAAAACATTCATTCAATTTGGAATTTTGCAATTTTAGAATTAAGATGAAATCGACAACCCCATTGAAATGAAGATAAATCAATAAATACATACAAATTTGAAACATCACTTTTTGAAACGAAAATCATTGAAACTTTCAATCTGGAACTGAGAATTAAGAATTAGAATTCAGAATTAAGATAAAATCGAAAAGCCATTGAGATCCAACCATTGAAATGAGGATAAAGCAATGCATAGCTGCAAATTTGAAACATCACTTTTTCAAACCGGTTTTTTTTTGATGATTTCTAAACTAGGTATAAAAACATTCAACCTTTCAATCTGGAACTGAGAATTAAGAATTAGAATTTAGAATTAAGATAAAATCGAAAAGCCATTGAGATCCATTGAGATGAGATTGAAATGAAGATAAATCAATGAATACGTGCAAATTTGAAACATCACTCTTTCAAGCCGGTTTTCTTTTGAATATGTCTAAGCTAGGTATAAAAACATTCAAACTTTCAATCTGGAACTTAGAATTAAGATAAAATCCAAACACGGTTCAAACACAATCATTCAAATGAAAATAAAGCAATGGATAAATACAAATTTGAAACATCACTTTTTGAAACGAAAATCATTGAAACTTTCAATCTGGAACTGAGAATTAAGAATTAGAATTTAGAATTAAGATAAAATCGAAACACCGTTGAAATGCAACCGTTGAAATGCAAACATTGAAATGAAGATAAATATTGATTTGGGTAGCTGCAAATTTGAAACATCACTCTTTCAAGCCGGTTTTCTTTTGAATATGTCTAAGCTAGGTATACAATCATTCAAACTTTCAATCTGGAACTTAGAATTAAGAATTAGAGTTTAGAATTAAAATAAAATCGAAAAACCGTTCAAATCCGACTCACTGAAGTGAGGATAAATGAATGAATCAAATTTGAAACATCACTTTTTCAAGCCGGTTTTCTTTTGAATATGTCTAATCTAAATATAAAATCATTCAAACTTCCAACCTGAAACTTAGAATTAAGATAAAATCGAAAAACAGTTAAAATCCAACCATTGAAAGGAAGATAAAGCAATGAATACGTGCAAATTTGAAACATCACTTTTTGAAACCAAAATCATTTAAACTTTCATTCTGAAACTTACAATTAAGATAAAATCGAAAAGCCCTTGAGGAAGATAAAGGAAGGAACCATTGAAAGGAAGATAAAGCAATGAATACATGCAAATTTGAAACATCACTTTTTCAAACCGGTTTTCTTTTGAATATGTCTAAACTCGGCATAAAATCATTCATTCAATTTGGAATTTTGCAATTTTAGAATTAAGATGAAATCGACAACCCCATTGAAATGAAGATAAATCAATAAATACATACAAATTTGAAACATCACTTTTTCAGACCGGTTTTTTTTGATGCTTTCTAAACTAAAGTATAAAATCTACAAGGTATAAAAAGATTTTCGTAATTTTAAAAGAAAAGACTCGTTTTTTTATGTCTTAGTACAACAAAAATCTAATTGTAAGCTTTACCATTGGAATGCTAATTGCAAGAGACCGAACCCTCATCATTAACTCCTCCAATTGCCACTTTAAGATCATAACTTTGAAATAAAGTTTTCTTTCTTTTCTTTACACGGAAAATAACAAAAGCATTTCGTTTAAATGTCCATAAAGTTAACAAATACGACGAAAAAGAAAAGTTTTCAAATAGAAATTTGTAGAAAGTAGATTTGGATATAAATACCTACACTAGCGAGAATGCATTGACTCTAGGAGTTGCCACTTCGAGATTCTCACTTTGCAAAAGCCTTTGAAACATGATTTCTGACATAAAAATAACAAATTCGTAATAACAGCTTTTTAGGCTCAGATTTTTGGTGTCTCCCCCCTCAAAAAAACAAAAAAAAAACCGAACCAACGAATACGAAAGTAGCCCGTTAATATTTTACCAGCCAAGCAATATCTCTTGGAGATTAGCTCTTTCAAATAATCGCTCGTTTAAAAGTTCAAAATTTTCATTTTATGCTAGCAAAATCTTTCTGGAATCAGTCTGAGAATGCTTTTGAAAAAAGCTTTTCAAAGTTGGTTTCATCGGAAGACCAGCAACGAGGTGGATCGATCGACCGGCCACGTAGCCAGAAGAACAGACGACAAATGGACGATACGGATCACAGAGTGGCTACCATGAGACCAGAAGAAGCCCATCGGAAGACCAGCAACGAGGTGGAGTACAAGGGTGGCAGAGATGGTCAGAGAAAGGAGCACCACCACCAGCACAAGCAAGTCGAAGACTTCGAACCAAGATAGGAAACATTGGATGACAATAGCAAGGGATAGAGTTCGTTGACTTTGGAAAATTTTTGAAGGTTTAAAAAGGGTTGTTTCAAACTAAAGTAAGTGAAAATTGAGTGGTAAATCTTAATTGTTCTGGTCTTGCTTAAAGGTTTAATATCCGTCATTTACGCCGAATTTCTCAATCAATTCAAAACTAAAATTTTTAATGGTAAAAGTTTATGGCTTTTGGCGTAAATGAAGTAAAAACCAATGGATTTTGATTATTCTGAGCTACTCAAGCAAGGAAATTTGCGTCATTTGGATGTCTAGGAAAGTGAAAAGAAAGAAAGAAGAGAAAGAAGAGAAAGAGAAGACAGAAGAGAAAGAAAAGAAAGGAAAGAAAGGAAAGAAAAGAAAGAAGAGAAAGAAGAGAGAGAAGAGAAAGAGAAGAGAAAGAGAAGAAAGAAAAGAAAGAAAGGAAAGAAAGGAAAGAAAGAAGAGAAAGAAGAGAGAGAAGAGAAAGAGAAGAGAAAGAGAAGAAAGGAAAGAAAGAAAGGAAAGAAAGGAAAGAAAGAAGAGAAAGAAGAGAAAGAGAAGAAAGAAAAGAAAGAAAAGAAAGAAAAGAAAGAAAGGAAAGAAAAGAAAGCTTTAAACTGACTCTAAACTTTCAAAAAGCTTTCTTTTTCAACTTGAATCTTATTTTCGAACAATTAATTTAAAAATGAAAGGAAAGAAAAGACTTTTTGAATAGTCTAATAATAAAACAAAAGAGAATACTCTATTCCTTTTTGAATATTAAACCTTTTTCAATATAAACTGTGAAAAACTGTGAAAAATTATGAAATATCTTTTAAAAGCTTTCTTTAATATCTTTTAAACGCTTTCTTTTAAACCTATAATCAAAAGTATCCTCCTTTTTCAGAAGAATTCAACAAATTTTGTTTAAAGTTTCAAGTTTGTCAACTCCAACTTCTCAATACTGACTTTAATGTATGACTGAATTTTTGGTAAAACATTTAAAACTTATTATAACTTTTCAAGATAGTTTATGTTCTGAAAAAGCCTTTCAAGCACTTAATTTTGTCTTTTCCGGAAGTGGGACAAATGCGACCTTTTTTTTTGCGCACCCGGACATTTGCGCACCTTTTTTTTTCCGCACCTTGCCCATTAGCGCACCTTTTTTCGCGTTTTAAGCTCTAAAAGCTCTAAAAAAGCTCTGAAAAGCTAATATTAACCAATTTCTATTCCAAAAGTTGTTTTTCTAGGTAATTTTAGGGCGTAGAATCGAAATTTTGACATATCAGAGCTTGTGGAAGCGAATGAACGGAGTTATACAAAGAGAAAAATCGACAATTTTCTGTAATTTGATCTAGCCGTTTTGTCTTTCAAATTGTCTTTCAAATTGGTTCCACAAGCTCTGATATGCCAAAATTTCGATTCTACGCCCTCAAATTACCTAGAAAAACAACTTTTGGAATAGAAATTGGTTAATATTAGCTTTTCAGAGCTTTTTTAGAGCTTTTAGAGCTTAAAACGCGAAAAAAGGTGCGCTAATGGGCAAGGTGCGGAAAAAAAAGGTGCACAAATGTCCGGGTGCGCAAAAAAAAGCTCGCATTTGTCCCACTCCCGTCTTTTCCTTATTAAAAACTGAAAAAATAAGTAAACTTAGTTATAAAAATGTTTTGAAAGATCCGATTTTTGAAATAAATTTTGAAATTTTTCAGCATTCTCAAGACGTTGCAAATTTTAGCGCAAAAATTTTTGACTCAAATTTTCTTTTCCTTTTTTTTCTTTTTCTTTTTTTTCTTTTTCTCCTTCTTTTTCCAAAATACGATTGTGCTTTTTTTTCTTTTTGTCGGGAATTTTCGATGAGAAGTCCATGATTTCTTTTCTTTGCAAAGTCGAAGACAAAAAGAATCCCGTTCGAAAAGAAAAAGTTTCATTTTTATGTCTTAAGAAACATTTCTTCTGCATTTGATACATTTTTGAAAAGTTCTTTGGGATTCAAATTTTTTGAGGAAAACTGAAGCGAAAACTCGAAGAGAATAGTTAATTGATTAGAAAATCGAAAAGGAAAATGAAAAGGAAAATGAAAAGGAAAAAAGGAAAGTTTCAAAGTCTTCAATTCAATCTCTTCAATTCAATCTCTTCAATTCAATCTCTTCAATCCAAATCTTCAATTCAAATCTTCAAGATCAATCTCTTCAATCTTTAAAATCTTGCAGATTTGTTATACAGACTGCGCCATAATTATTTCAACAAGATATTTCAACAACAAGATATTTCAACAAGATATTCCAACAAGATTTCAACGCGCCAAAAACCCTAAAAGTGTTATATAGAGAATTGAAGCCAGAATTCTTGCCGACATTTCTGTATCATAAAGTCTTCGATTAAAGTTTCACAGCCCACTTTACAGACACTTAAATGAGTCTAATTCGACTTTGACGAGACAGAACGATCCTAGTCTAATTCGACTTCGAATTAGACTAGGATCGTTCTGTCCGACTCCGGGCTACACCCTGTTATCCTGTCAAAAACTCGTTCTATGTTAAAAACCACTAGGATCGTTTTGCATCGTTTGGAAATCTCGTTAAAACAGGGGTAAGAGCTGGACTGGAAAACCCTTTGTAAAGAGGTGTTCATTGTGCGGTCTTTGTGCGAGCGCGTAATCGCCTGCCATGTGGCGCAGGGCTTTTCGGTAAGAGGGGCTCTTTCCTTTCTTCGCAGGCAATCTGTCCGACTCCGGGCTAAACCCTGTTATCCTGTCAAAAACTCGTTCTATGTTAAAAACCGCTTGTAATGCCTCGCTAGATTAATGATTGTGCTATATTCGGAATAAATATCTAAATAAATATCTAATAACCAAAAAGTCACTTTCTCGCTGTTGCTTAGAAATATATCGTTTTAATAGAACTTTAACTCAAAAGAATATCGAAATTGAGTTGACTATAATGCTCAAAAAAGTGACCCCGCTGTTAGCTTAGCTTAAAGTTATAACTTTTCATTTTAACAAAACAGAATTAGATAACTGGTAGAGAAATTGACATGGATTAGCATTCGTCATAGCATTTTATATGCATTCACCCAATAAATGTTTTTTTTCTTAATCACTTACGTTGAGATAATCCCAGGACTCGAGCATGGCGGGGTTTTTCGAAGACTCGTCGTGCTATTATTGCAATTTGTGACATGAATGCGTGGATTGTGCGGGTTTTCGCCTGCAAAATATGAATGAAATTTCGATATGAAATTGAGTATTTGAATCTAAGACGATTCAAAAGCAATATGATAGAATATTGGTTTTTTAGAATTGGTTTTTGAAATACTGTATCCAGATTGGATTGGGTTCTTAATTGGAGATTGGTTCTTAAAGAAATTGGGCTCTTATTCGTTATTCCCAATTATTTGTAGCCAAAATACCAAAAATGGCTCAAGATTGGCGCGAATTAGAGATTTTGCTTGAAGGTACAACAAAAAAACCCCGCCAATCACTTTCCCGACCTTGAAAACCGTTGGGCACAAACTTTTGGCTTCATATCTCATCTGAGAAATGTTTACAGAACAAAAGAAAATCCTTTGTAAAGAGGTGGGTCTTTGTGCGGGCGCGTAATCGCTTGCCGTCTGGCGCAGGGCTTTTTGGTAAGAGGGGCTCTTTCCTTTCTGTCGCAAGCAATCTGTCCGACTCTGGGCTACACCCTGTTATCCTGTCAGAAACTCGTTCTATGTTGTTCTATGTTGTTCTATGTTGTTCTATGTTGTCCTATGTTGTTCTATGTTGTCCTGTTGTTCTATGTTGTTCTATGTTGTTCTAAACCACTAGGATCGTTTTGCATTGTTTGGAAATCTCCTTAAAGCAGGGGTAAGAGCTAAACTGGATAAGAGAATTTGAGAGCAGACTGCATTGCGATACAGTACATTTTATCTTCCTTGTGGCGTACTTTGGGCTCAAAAATGTAAACACACAGTTGCGCTCAATGCTTCAATTTCGTAGAAACCATGGTGTTACAGAAAACGAAGCCTTCAGCGCACCAGAAAGAGTACCTTTACATTCTTGAACACAAAGTACACCTGTAAACATTATTTTCTTTTTCTTTCAATCTACCTGACATCCACGGTGGGGACACGGCATCGGATGAGAAGAGCCGCATGCGGTGAGCTCCATTCAACCCTAATATCCAATCAACAATCAAGGCACTAATCAATACAAAAAATGACTCTAGATTAATTGAATCTTCGTTTTCTCTATCAATAAACGTTCGACTAATTCTCAAACAACTAAATCAAGACAAATCAATTTGAAAAGTTCATCAGCGTCAAGCCGAAAAGGTTATTCTTGATTGACGCAATCGGTGAATTGAAATTTTAAACAAAAACTTCATTTAAACAATAAAATAACGATCATACGCTCTAAATTCTACTCTATTTCGTGCATACCGTATTTACTCGAATAGAAGATCTTCTATTTTTAGAAGGTCTTCTATTCTTTCAATCACTCCCTAGACCCCGTCTTTTATTCGAGACGGTCTTATAATCGAGGCCGGTCTTCTATTCGAGTAAATACGGTAATTCAATTCCCAAAAACTCACAAGATTTCCTCGATATGCTCATCGCCGACGACGAGGATGGCACCGAGATCTTGATTGTCGGCACTGAGGTCGGCACTTCTGGAATATTAAAAAAGGATTTCCTGGATTTCTTGGATTTCAAGCCTAATGTTGAGATCTGATTTAGTTACCCAAATTTGAGATACCGATTGGAATCGGGTAAAACTCGTTTGCATTTATTAAAAAACCCAATAATGTGATACAAACAAAGGATACATAATAAGACATAAAGGTCTAAACACACAATTTTATGGCGCTGCGGCCGTTACTCCTATTATCCCTATTACCCAAATGTTGTGAAAGAAAAAACCCACTTGGTGGGAAAAAGAAACATTTTTGTCTTGCCAGCGTGATTGAACCGTCGACTTTCCGCTTAAGAGATAAGACTCCTAACCGGTGGGCCATCTGGCCCTTTGATTAGTTGAGTCATACTTTTTAAACTACTTTTAAACAACCCTAAACTACGACTTCGAAAAAAATCATTCTCTACTGCTGATAATTCACATAAAAACGCTTGTCAATGAATCAAAGTTGAACAAAGGGAAAAAACTTTTTAAATAGCATTGAACAAGTTTTATAGGCTAAACATCTAAACAAATAGCTGTTCGCTATTTGTTTAGATGTTTAGAATTGGCTTAGTTACCCAAGCTGAAAAACAAATCAATTGAGGACGAGAGTGCTGATTCGATTTTTAAACATATTGTTGAACCAAGGCTTTATTAAAATTATGAATTAATGAATTTATGAATGAAATGCATAAAATGAAGCAAGCTTTTTGAAAAAGCTGTTTTTAGGGTCATTGAAAAATTGAGAAATAGGAGTAGTTTGTTAGGTAGTTAGTTAAATAGTTTACTAAATAGTTCATTAAATAGTTCATTAAATAGCTTCTTAAATAGTTTATTTAATAGTTTATTAAATAGTTTATTAAATAGTTTATCAAATGGTTTGTTAAATAGCTTCTGAAATAGTTTATTAAATAGTTTATTAAATAGTTTATTTAATAGTTTATTTAATAGTTTATTTAATAGTTTATTAAATAGCTTCTTAAATAGTTTATTAAATAGTTTATTAAATAGTTAAATAATTAAATAGTTTTTTATAAACATTAGTAAAACAAAAACAAAAAAGTGGTCTAATTCAGCAATTTACAATCCAAATTTGGCATTTAACATTAAAAATGATGGCTAAAGGCCAAAAATTAGCATGTTTCAAGCAAAAGCAACCCTCCAAAAGAAATGTTCAGATAAATTTTTGATCCAAAAATTGCTATGAAACGATTTTTCATTGCAAAAACTGAAATGAGCCGAGAAGTTGCTTCTTTTTTTCTCTCCGACGAATCACTTTGTCTAATTGCTTAACGGCGGACCATCAGTTTTTCTTTTTCCTTTTTTTCTTTGATTCTTTCTTTCCCCTTCTTTCTCTTTCCCGTTTTGCCTTTTTTTTGAAACATCTCTTATTTCAGCCCAAGTCGATTACGCGAGTAATGTTATTTATAGAGGGATTAGCTATTCTTTCTTTTTGTTTTCTTTTCTGAACATGATCAAAACAAGGATGAATAATGAAAGGATGAATAAAAGCTATACAATTGCATTATCTATATGCATTACATATCTACTGTTGTTTCAATTTTCGAACTTTGAACGGAAAATCGAAAATGAAGGGATTTTAAAGTCAATTTTAAAGTCGTTAAAGTTGAGAAAACTTTGCCAATTTTTTTGCCAAGTCTTTGTCATAAGCTAAATGAATATTTAGCTTATAGAATTCTAAAATCAATCAAATTGAATTCTAATCAAAAAAAACAAACTATAAGAATTGCAAAAAATTTCGATTTTTCGCTACGAGCTAATGGGCTTACTAGAATCAAAATTTAAATTTCAAATGCTTAAAATTGAAACCCTGTTTAGCATGCCGTTTTTAAAACCACATCTAGCATTGGAATTTTGAGTAAAAGTAGGTTCTAGAAGCTTTCAGAAAGCTGAAAAACATTTAAATTAAACAGAATTTAAAATTGTCGTTTATTGATCGACTGAAAAGGCGTTAGATATTGTCAAAAATTGAAACATAACTTCTCGTCATACCCAAATTGTTCTTGTTCGGTCGACGAATCGACTTTTTAATCGTTTGAAGCATTTCGTTTTGTGAAGTGAATATGAATTTAGTCTTCAAAAAGCTTTCCAAAGCTTTCCAAAGCTTCAAAGCTTCAAAGCTTTCCAAAGCTTCAAAGCTTCAAAGCTTTTCAAAGCTTCAAAGCTTTCCAAAGCTTTCCAAAGCTTTCCAAAGCTTTCCAAAGCTTTCCAAAGCTTTCCAAAGCTTCAAAGCTTCAAAGTTTCAAAGCTTTCCAAAGCTTTCCAAAGCTTTCCAAAGCTTCAAAGCTTCAAAGCTTTCCAGAATCCCGAAATAAGTGAAGTTTTCAGAAATTTGTAGCTTTTGAGATCGAAAAAAGACTAGAAAAGTGGGTTTCTAACTTAGTTAGCGGGTATTCAAACCGGGATTTCCGGGGGTTTTTTTGGGGGTTTTTGCGCTTCTCTTGGATCACAATCAGTGCAACAAAAGCTTAGCATTCTATTGTCATTCTATTGCCAAACTACTGTCAATAGCATTCTAAAAAACAGATCACTAGCATTGAAAAACCGACCAAAAAACAGGCCTATCGCATTTGAAATGGAGAGAACTCAATTGCGTTTTGCATTTTAACACCAAAATTTAGTTACAGTGGGAAGAAATATGTGCAAGTTTTGAATGAGAACTTGAAATGAATGGAAATGGATGAAAATGGATGGAAATTAGTGAAAATCAATGAACATCGATGAAAATCGATGAAAATGGATGAAAATGAATGAAAATCGATGGAAATGGATGAAAATGGATGAAAATGAATGAAAATGAATGAAAATGAATGAAAATCGATGAAAATCGATGAAAATCGATGAAAATCGATGAAAATTAATGCAAATAAATGAAAATGAAATGTTGTTACTACAATTATTTGACACTATTCGATGCAAATTCTCTCAGAAAGCGCTTTGATTGACGATATCATTCTACGAAAGACTTGACTAACATTGAAACATTAAGTTTTAAACTTAAGAAGATTTTTGTTTTGGATGATGGGTTTATTTGAAAAACTTCTTCTGTTAAGAAAACTTTCTTCTTTAAAAGAAAGAATAACTTTATCAATCGATTTTTTACAAAAATCGAATATATTGTTACCCAATCGTACTGTTAAATAAGCCACTGACATTGAGCACGCCGATTGACGATATCATTCTAAGAAATATTTACCTAACATTGAAACATCAAGTTTTAAACTTGAGAAAATTCTGTTAGCTTGAGTAAAAAGGATTGTCAAAAGGAAAAGCCAGGAATTTAGATGCTCTGAAATCAATAAATTGCAAAAAAAACTTTAAGATAAAAGAAAAAAATGAAAAACTAAAGTTTCAAAGTAGTGCGTATCGCAAAAAGGAAAAACTAGAACTAAAAAACACCCTGAGCTTCGCCTAAATTCCTCGAAATCTCGAGAACCGCTTATCAGAACCTATCGATGTGGGGCCGGAAAATGTAGCTGACGATGAGATCTAGTCAGGGATTAGAGTGTTGAGCTTTTGCAAAAGCTTGGAAACCGTAAAATAGTCACCAACTCGCTTGGTGCTTGGTGCACTACTATTAGAGAAAATACGGTATTTGAAGAAAAATCTTAGCTTTCAACGTATAGATACTTTATTCAGGACCTGAAAGCTATTATTGTTCTTTATATATATGTTACGTCCGAATCCGATCCGGACCGTCGATTAGAGGAATATCCCTTCAGTAATTATGTTTAATAAATTTGCTTAATTAGCATTAAAAGTTGGTTAATTGGCATTTATCGGATTGTGGTCGGATTAGGAGGCCCGAAACCGACTACAAGATAATCAACGGCCGGATTCGGACGTCCGGATCGGATCCTGACGTTCGGATCGGATTCGGACGTTCGGATCCGACCACAAGATAATCAACGGCCGGATTCGGACGTCCGGATCGGATCCTGACGTCCGGATCGGATTCGGGCGTCCGGATCAGATCCGGACGTCAGGATCCGATCCGGACGTGACATATATATACCGTATTCGCTCTAATAGTAGTGCACCTTGAGCTTCGCCTAAATTCCTCGAAATCTCGGGAACCGCTTATCAGAACCTATCGATGTGGGGTCGGAAAATGTAGCTGACGATGAGATCTTGCTGGGGATTTGAGTGTTGAGCTTCTGCAAAAGCTTGGAAACCGTAAAATAGTCACCAACTCGGCTCACCGGTGGGCACTACTATTAGAGAAAATACGGTAATCTATTTTGAACATTTCCTAAAATCTTTTAATACCCATTTTTTCTGTCCACTTTTTTTCTCCATTTTCCTCATTTCTTTCCTCCATCTTCATTTCATTTCTTTTCTTTTTTCTTGTTCATTTTTGACTCACCTGTATATTTGGCATTCATGTGTCGACGGGGTCGGCGAAATTTTTTCCAACAGCGCACGGCGACGAAAACAAAAAATGAGGTGGCCAAGAGGGCACACAATGCGAGACTCCCACCCAATAGAATTGACCGCCCCTCCATGCCCTGAAAAAATCGCTTATATTTTATAGTTCTTTGAAAATCGGATTCAAATCAGATCCATAAAGCCAAGAAAGTCTTTTCGTTCCTTTTCGTCCTTTCGTTTACAGAGTGACGAGAAATAACGCTTCCTAATCGTCCTAATAGTCCGTTCTAGGCTTAGATTTCTATTATTTGTAGAGCAAAAAGATTAATTTCTTTTTTTTGAAATGAAAACTCAGATCATTTTCTATATATGTTAAAGATTTCATGACTCTAGCATTGATAGAGAATTTTTTTATGGACGCTTAAATAGCTTAATGGCTAGTCAAAAACGAAAGAACTCAAGGTAAAAGGGCTCATTTGCATACTTAAACGTAAAACTTAAACGTAAACCTAAGCTTTTCTCAGGGCTAAGTCACTTTATTTTATAAAGATTATATTTCTATATATTGGGTTGGGGAGAATGAGTCGGCGCCAAACTTTAGAGGGACTTTTTGCACACATAAAGCCTTCTTTAAACATACGTTTGGTTTCATCAAAAGGATCCACTATTTCTCTACAAAATCACTTTTGAGAGATTCCACAAAGCTTTTCTTTCGTCGAGTTTATGAACTTCCAAACGCAGCTGGTTAAAATGGCAAAGAGTCCGACTCATCATTTGAACAGTTTCTTTCACATAAACCTTCTTTGGTGTTTATATAAAAAAGATAGAGCACATTCAATTACTTAAGTTGCCAAATTTGCAGGAAGATCCCACCAATGGTTTTTTCTAGATCACAGTTTGTAGTTTTTGTGAAAAAATGGCTTTTTCTTGAGCGGAAGCGCTGTTTGAATTTTCTTTTAAATGTCATTTTGTAGAGAATTAGTTAACCATTCTACTCATATCAAACGCATATTATTTGACGAAGTCGAATAGAAGTTTCAGACATTTTTTTGATTTTCGGCGCCGACTCATTCTCCCCAACCCAATATATTTCTATTTTTGTATCTCACGTGTTGCCCACTGGATGGTTATCGGTTGGTTGCTTGTCCACCAACGGCATCAGGCATTCCTCGAGATAAAAGAAGTGATTGGTTGATGGGAAAGGAAGAAATTGACTGAAATTGACTGAAATTAACTGAAATTGACTGAAATTGACTGAAATTCACTGAAATTCACTGAAATTCACTGAAATTCACTGAAATTAAGCAGATTTAGTCTCAATTTGGACTGAAAAATGAAGTCCGGAGAGAAAGGCAAGCAAATTTTATGCTTCAATTTCATTTATTCAAAAGAAATGCCAATTTTTATTCTGTTTTCAGCGTTTTTTTTGATCAGAGAATAAAGGAATCTTTGAAAAACAATCAAAAAATGAAAAGGAAGGACGAAAAAATGTAGAGTGATGTCACGATGTCAGTAGAAAGTTTTAATTTTTGAGTATTTTAGAGAGTTGTTCCTCGCGAGTAAGTAATTACTTGAGTAAAGTCTCCTGAGTCACTTTTTACTTGATTAATCGACTTTTTTTTGGCGAGTAACTACGAGCAATCCTCTTTTACACGTCGAGTAAATTGAATATGTTTACATTTGAAGGGAATTTGCTGTATCAGTGTTGAGCCGAATCAGTTGGACGGCTGAATATCTTCAGAAAGAGTCGTATAAAACATGGAGTGATTTTTTCGCGTCATCTTTTGCAATGTTTTTTTGTCAAAAGTACGGTCTTTTTTCCCAAGTGTGCTTTTTAAAAAAAAGCATTACTCGCAAGGAACAAACTCTAGAAAAATCAGTTGCCTGACTGTGAAAAAAGAAGCGTTCAGGGACAAATGGGAAATTTTTAAATGAACGGATTCGGCTGAACTTGGTTAGGATTTGAAGAGTCAAATTTAAGGAACAAAGCCAAGAAAAGTCAAATTTAAGGAACCAAGGCCAAGAACAGTCAAATTTAAGCAACAAAGCCAACAGTCAAATTTAAGGAACAAAGCCAAGAAAAGTCAAATTTAAGGAACAAAGCCAAACACAGTCAAACTTAAGGAAGAAAGCCAGGAAGAGCCAAACTTAAGGAACAAAGCCAAGAACAGTCAAATGCTCAAAGTAAAGAATGCTCAAAGTAAAGAATGCTCAAAGTAAAGAATGCTCAAAGTAAAGAATGCTCAAAGTAAAGAATGCTCAAAGTAAAGAAAAGCCAAATTTAACGTGCAAAGCCGCTACGCCTAGTCCCCCACAGTCACAGATGCCGAAAGAGAAGCCCCTTATGCTAGGGAAGCTTGCCAGATGGTAAGCAATTACGCTGGCGCACAAAGAACACTTCGCCAGTCATTTTCATAGGGATTTCTCTCTTGCTTTGTAGATAACATTCAGAAGTGCAATGTCAAATACAATAACGATCAAATATTGTGCACAAGTTTCAATTCAAAAATTCAGAAAAATTGTGAAAGTCATGTAAAGACAGTGAATTTTCGGCTGGCTTGTAAAGGAGTTGATATTATCGAATTTTTATCAGCCAAAACAGGGAAATGCCAATTTTTATTCAATTGAATGGAAAAAAAATCCGGAATTTAACGTTTATTGAGTTTTAGTCATTGGATTGAACGTAGATTTTGGTTAGAAAAAGAGCTTGATCAGGTTCAAGCTAGTTAAAAGCTAGTTATAGCTAGTTATAGCTAGTTATAGCTAGTTATAGCTAGTCAAACAAGCTCTTAACATTGAAGTTTCAGCTTTGAATCCGAAAGAAATCAAAACTTTGAAGAAAGCTAAATAAAGCCAGCACAAAATCCCCTCACCGATCAATAACAAAATTTTTTTCCGTAAAATTTTTCCTTTTTTTCTTTATCTTTTCATTGAATATCGCAAAATTCCCCATTTTTTTTTGCCTAACTCGTGACGATCTTCTCGATAATTCGCGGAGAGCTTCCAAGTTGGGGAAAAGAAAGAAAAGAGAAGAAAAAAAGGGGGAAAAAGAGAGGGACACAAGAAATCCCCTTCAATAACACTGAAAGGGATTAGTCGAGAAAAGGGAGAATCTGAAAAGGAGAAATTCTCAGCTCTCATTTAGAGCAAAACTTTCGCTTTTGGTTAATTTTTAACTGGCACAGAAAGCTGGAAAAGAAAGCCGGAAAAGAAAGCTAGCAAAGAAAGCTGGGACAGAAAGCTGGCAAAGAACTGGCAAGGAAAGCTAGCAAAGAAAGCTAGCAAAGAAAGCTAGCAAAGAAAGCTAGCAAAGAAAGCTAGCAAAGAAAGCTGGCAAAGAAAGCTGGGACAGGAAGCTGGCAAGGAAAGCTGGAAAAGAAAGCTGGCAAGGAAAGCTAGCAAAGAAAGCTGGCAAAGAACTGACAAAGAAAGCTGGAAAAGAAAGCTGGCAAGGAAAGCTGGCAAAGGAAGCTGGCAAGGAAAGCTGACAAAGAAAGCTGGCAAAGAAAGCTGGCACAGAAAACTGGCAAGGAAAGCTTTCTGTCCCGTCTTTAAACAATTCTTTAAACAAATTTAAGAAAAACTAAACCAAAAAAAACTCCGTTCAGTTTAAAACATCCGGTTTAACAACAACAACAAAAATTTTCGTTTTGTTTCGGACATCCTATTCGCATTTTTTTCTATATTAAAGTTCTTACGTTTAGTTTTAAATAAAATTCCAACTTTGAGCCTAAAGAAGCTTTTGTTGGTTAGTATTGACGAGATTACGAGTATTGAATAATATTATCGAATCAAGTCCACTCAAATGAAAAAAATAATGGAATTTTAACCTGATATTGATATGACTTTGATACGAAAAAACCAAGAGATTCAAGAAATCCAAGGGAAACAAGAGATCCAAGAGATTCAAGAGATTCAAGGGAAACAAGAGATCCAAGAGATCCAAGAGATCCAAAAGATTCAAGAAATCCAAGGGAAATAAGAGATCCAAGAGATCCAAGCGATCCAAGCGATCCAAGAAATCCAAGAGCTCCAAGAGATCCAAGGGAACCAAGAGATCCAAGAAATCCAAGGGAAACAAGAGATTCAAGAGATCCAAGGGAACCAAGAGATTCAAGAGATTCAAGAAATCCAAGGGAAACAAGAGATCCAAGAGATCCAAGCGATCCAAGCGATCCAAGAAATCCAAGAGCTCCAAGAGATCCAAGGGAACCAAGAGATCCAAGAAATCCAAGAGATCAAAGAGATCCAAGAGATCCAAGGGAACCAAGAGATTCAAGAAATCCAAGAGATCAAAGAGATCCAAGAGATCCAAGGGAACCAAGAGATCCAAGAAATCCAAGAGATCAAAGAGATCCAAGAGATCCAAGGGAACCAAGAGATTCAAGAAATCCAAGAGATCCAAGAAAAAATTTCAAATCTGCTTCGGAAAGGAGTAACTGCAAGTCGAAATAACATTGTAATCCAGTGAAAAGAAATCAGTTTCAGATTTGATGACAACTCTTAAAGATATTTCAGTTTAATGTTGCGCATCCTTGTGTAGCAAATACTTTTGAGCAAATTCGCATGCTGAGAGTCTTGTATCTTACAAGAGATGATCAGCTCGATAGGCTGGCACAGAAAGCTGGCAAGGAACGCTGACACAGAAAGCTGGCAAAGAAAGCTGGCAAAGAAAGCTAGCACAGAAAACACAGAATTACACAGAATGACACAGAAAACCTGCTACCAAGTGATTTCAATTGAAAAACGAAATTTCAAAGTTGACGGTGCTAAACAAATCAACTCGATAGGCTGGCCAAATGACATGAGCCATCGACCATTTGACGCAGAATTTCATGCTGATCGCACGATGCTGTGTTCGCACAGAATTTCATACAGAAAATACCCAATCGTACAGAGTCTGGCACACCACAAATCCAGATAAGAAGCCCAGACCGTTCGTATCATTTTTTTTAACTTAACAGTGAGGAAATGAACAAATTAGAAAAAATATAACAAGATTGGGGAAGAAAAAGGTATTTAGTCGAGCGAAATTAGTACTTTTGCGTAATCGTTTCACGTTTTCTTACTTTCGAACTAGTTTTGGATGTGAATTTATCTGAAATGTAGATGAAAGCTTCAACATAGATGATCAGCTTCAACATAGACGATCAGCTTCAACCTAGACGATCAGCTTCAACATAGACGATCAGCTTCAACCTAGACGATCAGCTTCGACCTAGACGATCAGCTTCAACATAGACGATCAGCTTCAACCTAGACGATCCGCTTCAACATAGACGATCAGCTTCAACTTAGACGATCAGCTTCAATTTAGACGATCAGCTTCAACATAGACGATCAGCTTCAACTTAGACGATCAGCTTCAACTTAGACGATCAGCTTCAATTTAGACGATCAGCTTCAACATAGAAGCTCTTGATAAAGCTTTAGTTGAAGTTTATAAAGAAATAAAGGAAAGAAAAGAAAAGATCCCTTAATTTTAGTCTTATATTAAGATATTTTGATAGATCTAGATAATATTTAATAAAATTAATCAAAGACAAAATTCAAAAATGTACCCAAAAGAAAGTAAGACATAAAAAGGAAAGAAAAGAGAAAGAAAAGAGAAAGAGAAAGAGAAAGAGAAAGAGAAAGAAAAGCAAAGAAAAGCAAAGAAAAGAGAAAGAGAAAGAAAAGCGAAAGAGAAAGAAAAGAGAAAGAAAGGAGAAAGAAAAGCGAAAGAAAAGAGACGAGAGTAATCGAAAATGAAAGAGAAACATGAATCTTTTATTAATACATAATCTCGGAAAGATTCTTTTTTGTGTGTGAATGTGTTTAGAAGAAGAATAATAAAAAGGGGTAATGAAAAAAAAAGAGATCAGAAAGGGGAAAATGAGGGGAAATCTTTTCGATGAGATTATCTTCATTTTTATTTAGTCAAATGGGGATTCTTTAAGCCCCGGAAATCGGAAATGTTATTCACTTTTATCACCTAAAAAGATAGCTGGTCAGATTCTAGGGATAAACTATGATTTGATTGAAAAACTATGATTGAAAATAGGTACTGAAAGGTGCTGAGCTCCTAAGCAGTGAATTTATCTCTGCTTAGGAGATAAATTCACTGCTTAGAAGCTCTCCTAAGCAGAGATAAATTCACTGAGCTCATTACCTTTCAGTTAGGAGCTCATTACCTTTCAGTTATTGAAAACAGTCTGAGAACAGTGTGAACACAGTCTGAGAACAGCCTGAGAACAGCCTGAAAACAGCTTTATGTTACTTTGGGTTATTAAGAATAGTTTCTTTGATTTAAGAATAGTTTCTTTGATTTTACGCTTCAACTAAGAAGATTATTTTGTTATTGAAAGTCAAAGTCATTGAAATTTTCATCAAAGTTATTAAATTTCTTGTTTCAATTTAGACAATTCAAAAAAGTGAATCAGAATTTGCATTCTTCGATCTTGTTCTCTTGTTTCAACATTAACAACTCGAAAAACTGAACTATTAGGTTGATGCAAAAAGTCTTTTTCATTTTTTTCGTACTTCCGTTAAAAAGTAACAAATGCACCAATTGAACAACGGTTTATTGCATTCGAAAGGCCAATTATTTTTTCTGCAAAATGACATTAAAACGAGTTTAAAATGTCTTATGTCTAGATTTTTTTGAGCGCCTGAAGTCGGGTAGTCAAAAAAGGCGACGGCTCGATGATGCATTTTAGACGCTTTAGCTAAGGAAACCAATCTTGATGTTAATAAATAAAAGATAGAGCACAAAAAGTTCGATATTTTTTCAGATTTTCAGAGAAATTGATTCAGCCAATTTCTTTATAGAGGTTTTTATAGATTTTTATGAAAAACCCGTTTTCACTCTCGAATTTGCTTGAAAGTGAACCCAAATTGACTTAAAAAAGATGGGAAATTCAACAATAAACACTTTTGATTTAGAGCAAACCATAGGTTAATTGATGACTTTGTTATTTTTCAAAAGAAGTACGAAAAAAAATGAAAAAGACTTTTGCATCAACCTAATAAATAGCCAAGTAGCTCTATCGTGAAGGTAGAGTAATCAAAATGTATGCAAAAACTACTAAAAAATAAATCTTGAGCACGATGCTGTGTTCCTGATCGTTCCTGATCAGGATTTCTGATCTTTCCTGATCACGATTCCTGATCGTTCCTGATCAGGATTCCTGATCTTTCCTGATCAAGATTACTGATCGTTCCTGATCCTGAAAGGAGTAACTGCAAGTCCAATAAGATTGTAATCCAGTGAAAAGAAAAGAAAAGAAAAGAAAAGAAATCAGTTTCAAATTTGGTGACAACTCTTGAAGAAGTTTCAGTTTAATGTTGCGCAACTCGAAAATCTGAATCAAGTAGCCAAGTAGCTCTATCGTGAAGCTACCTTAAGCTACCTTATGCATTTTGATTCATCTACATCAATCAAAATGCATGCAAAAACTACTAAAAAACAGGTTCTGAACAAATCTGGAACAAATTCAGAACAAATTCTATTATTAGAGAGATTTCTGTTTCAAAGAAGATCCTTGTTTTCATCTTAGAAAACCTGGAAAATGAATGGGACAAAGACGAAAATACGCATCTCTTCGCGAGAAATCCCCTTTTTTTTTTCTTCATTCCTAACGGCGCAAAATGCGCAAATGGCGGCAATTTTCCAATCGACGAATCCAATGAAAGAAAAAGAAAAGAAAAGCTAATTCTTCGATGTTTTCTCCGTTTCTTAGCCGTTTCATCTCTTCTTGATACTGAAAAATGAAAGCTTATTAAAAAAGAAACAAAGAAAACTTTCGCTTATGGCATCAACTTTGAAAATTGATAGATTTCAAAGTCCATCAATTGAGAAAATTGAGAGATCTGGCTCGTGACCTAAGCTAGATCAGTACTATACATAAAAGGGGGGAAATTGAGGGACCTAAGCTAGATTTCAAAGCTTTCCGAAGCTTTCAAAAGCTTTCCAAAGCTTTCAAAAGCTTTCCAAAGCTTTCTAAAGCCTTCCAAAGCCTTCCAAAGCTTTCCAAAGAAATCTACTTTGGATTTGGCGTACTTTGGACTAAATAAATGGCGACTAAATACTAATCTAACCCCTCTAACCGGATCAAATTCGAAAAAGAAAACTTGCTTTTGGTATTGATCGAAAAAATCTCTAAGAAAATTTCGGATTTAGAATAAAAACAGGGTTTTGCAGAGGCAAATGCGCTGTTTCCGGTGGAAAGTGGAGTGGCTGCGGAGGAATTTTTGTGAATAGAATGCTTCCTTTTTTTCTAAAGAGTACGTGATAAGTTTAAGATTGGGCAAAAAAATATAAGAGATAAGAAAATTTGAAAATTCTTGAAGCTGATGAATGGCTATGGAAATGGCTATCAATTCAGAGAGCTGAGAACGATAAAATAAAGTTGTTGGAGATTTTGAAGGCTGGCAAAGCTTTGAGGCAAAGATTTGAGGCTGGCAAAGCTGGCTGGCTGGCAAAGCTGGCTGGCTGGCAAAGCTGGCTGGCTGGCAAAGCTGGCTGGCTGGCAAAGCTGGCTGGCTGGCAAAGCTGGCTGGCTGGCAAAGCTGGCTGGCTGGCAAAGCTGGCTGGCTGGCAAAGCTGGCTGGCTGGCAAAGCTGGCTGGCTGGCAAAGCTGGCTGGCTGGCAAAGCTGGCTGGCTGGCAAAGCTGGCTGGCTGGCAAAGCTGGCTGGCTGGCAAAGCTGGCTGGCTGGCAAAGCTGGCTGGCTGGCAAAGCTGGCTGGCAAATTTAGTTGGCAAATAAACAAAAAAATCTAGAAAATGGACAGTAGATTGAAAAAAAAAAGTCCAATGTTTCAAGAATAGCAGAGAGAATTTGAAATGAATAGTTGAATAGGCTAAAAGAAAATTTTGTTTTACTTTAAAATGCTCGTTTCAAAGCTGATGCGATTAAGCTTGACGCAGTAAAGTTTGATTTAATTTAGATCCAATGATCGTAGGCATTCGAACTCCACCGTCCTCTCGATTCTGTAGCAAGAATCCTAACAAATTTAAGGCAGAGATTAATCTCAAAAAAATTTGGGCATAGTGACGTGCAAAGCAGGCGCAAAGCGCGCAATAGCTCTTTCTCCTGCGAGCGCTTTTGTCACGAGTTTCAGTTCTTTTGGATCGAGATAATGCAGCAAAAGTTCTACCGTAAATACTGTAATAGTATCCCGCCCCCGATAATGACTGTGCGG
This sequence comes from Mesorhabditis belari, assembly GCA_958450365.1. Classification (NCBI taxonomy): domain Eukaryota; kingdom Metazoa; phylum Nematoda; class Chromadorea; order Rhabditida; family Rhabditidae; genus Mesorhabditis; species Mesorhabditis belari. The sequence goes on along the minus strand of CAUEEP010000444.1, from coordinate 86,954 downwards.
AGTGTTGCGTAGTCTAGCTTTGAACGAGTTTTTCTCGACACTGGTTTATGCTACAATGTTCGTTTTGATATCAAAAAATAGCCCTGAATTTCAGCTATTTTTTGATACCAAAGGCGCATTTTTTGAAAGTACGGGCGCTTTGAAAAAAATGAAATACTAAAAAACTTCTGCGACTACGCGACTGTACGAGGGGGTGGCGTACTATTACAGTATCTACGGTAGATATTTCACGCGAAAACGAGGTCCAGACGAATTATCAACTGAGGGAGCGACCGGCGGAGGATCATTCGCTCAGTACTCCAAAAGGAAAAATTGGATTCCAAAACGAAGGCACCCTATCCGCTGCTGTTTGCCAGATGGAGAGCGATTACGCGCGTGCACAACGAACACCTCGGCAGTCATTTCCGATTTCTGTTTTGCTTTGTAGATGACCGTAAATGAAGATATTCAGCTGTAAGTTTGTACCCAGGGGTTTTCGGGGACGGCGAATCGATTGTAGCTGTTCATTTTACTGATTCTACTAATTGGAACTCGAGTAAATTGGTCTAAACTTCTAGATGAATTCGGAAGCTTCTTAGCTTGTCTTGGATTCAAGAAAAAATGCTAATTTTGGGAGTGGGACAAATGCGAGCTTTTTTCCGCACCTTGTTCATTAGCGCACCTTTTTTCGCGTTTTAAAAAAGCTCTAGAAAGCTAATATTAACCAATTTCTATTCCAAAAGTTGTTTTTCTAGGTAATTTGAGGGTGTCGAATTCAAATTTTGACATATCAGAGCTTGTGGAAGCGAAGGGACGGAGTTATACAAAGAGAAAAATCGACAATTTTCTGTAATTTGATCTAGCCGTTTTGTCTTTCAAATTGGTTCTATCATAACTCCGTCCGTTGGTTTCCACACGCTCTGATATGTCAAAAACAACATTTGGAATAGAAATTAGTTAATATTAGCTTTTTAGAGCTTTAATATTGGCGTTAATATTAGCTAAAATTACCCTAAGGAAATATTCAATTTCTTCGTTGTTCTGTGGAAAAGTTTTGCAAAAGTACGCAAAAATACGGGAGTGGGACAAATGCGACCTTTTTTTTGTGCACCCGGACATTTGCGCGCACCTTTTTTTCCGCACCTTGCCCATTAGCGCACCTTTTTTCGCGTTTTAAGCTCTAAAAGCTCTAAAAAAGCTCTAAAAAGCTAATATTAACCAATTTCTATTCCAAAAGTTGTTTTTCTAGGTAATTTTAGGGCGTAGAATCGAAATTTTGACATATCAGAGCGTGTGGAAACCAACGGACGGAGTTATGATAGAACCAATTTGAAAGACAAAACGGCTAGATCAAATTACAGAAAATTGTCGATTTTTCTCTTTGTACAACTCTGTCCGTTCGCTTCCACAAGCTCTGATATGCCAAAATTTCGATTCTACGCCCTAAAATTACCTAGAAAAACAACTTTTGGAATAGAAATTGGTTAATATTAGCTTTTTAGAGCTTTTTTAGAGCTTTTAGAGCTTAAAACGCGAAAAAAGGTGCGCTAATGGGCAAGGTGCGGAAAAAAAGGTGCGCGCAAATGTCCGGGTGCGCAAAAAAAAGGTCGCATTTGTCCCACTCCCCTAATTTTAGATCTTAAAAGACACACAAATTTTGTCATTAAGGTAATTTTAATCCGACCTGAAATCTGAAAAGCTTAGGATAGTTGCTTTTTTCGAAAAAGAGGAGCGGTCAGAAGGGAAAATGAGAAAACTCCTTTTGCATCTGGAAATTTAGAGAAATTTCTCGAGCCTCCTCTCCAACGTCGAGTTTTTTATTTATGCTAAAATTTTCAAAAGTTCGCAAATTACGCCACAAAAACGATCGAAAATTATGGTCGTGATTGAGCGCAACACAATCAATCCAATAAACCAATAACAGTCCAATAAACTATATTCGATTAAGCTATTGAATTCAATAAATTTGAAACTTGAAAAATTTTTCCATAGAAACTTCCTGGTCCTTCCTGGTAGTTAAATTTCTCGATTTTCAAGAGATTTGCGTGAATCTTTTCGAATTTTTGCGAATTCTAAGTGGGTTCAAGATGAGCACAAAATTATTTGAAAGGGAAACAATGAGAATCGGGGATTTTAAGAGTTGCAAAGCTGTGTCAAAGAAAAATGCCTCAAAAACTCTGAAGTGCACTTCTTCTTGAAGAAGAAGAAGAAGAAGAAGAAGAAGAAGAAGAGGAAGAAGAAGAAGAAGAAGAAGAGGAAGAAGAAGAAGAGGAGGAAGAGGAAGAGGAAGAAGAAGAAGAGGAAGGAGAATAAGAAGGAGAAGGAGAAGAGGAAAAAGAAGAAGAAGACGAAGAAGAAGGAGAAGGAGAAGGAGGAGAGGGAGAATAAGAAGAAGGAGAAGAAGAGGAAGAAGAAGAGGAAGAAGAAGAAGAAGAACTTCAAGCGGAGGAAGAACAGCCGGAAAAATGACGTGTAAATGGGAATTTTTTAAGTTTAAAGAATAACTCGCAAGTTTTCTAAAGAAGATTGATGATGTAAAAAGGAGAAAATTCTGGAAACTGTTTTCGAGGATTTAAAGCTTTAAACCTTACTGATAAGGCAGTTTTTTGAAAATGAAAACAATGTTTCAACATTAATCAAATGAAACTCAAAAACTCGAAAACTATGGGAGGAATTTCGGCATCATTTTATTTTATAGTTTCTGAGTTTTCTCAGTGATGGCTTCATGGAATTGAATTCAATTTATATCTATAGATTTTTCTATGTAATGTTCATTTTAGATAGATACTTTATTTAGAATCTGAAATAAAGTGCGCTAGATTTAAGATTAATGCACATGAATTAGAATTAGTATTAGTGACGATATATTAGTATGGAATAGCTCAAGATCATCTACAGATAGCACAGATATGGGTAGCACAGAGCACAGGGTAGCACAGATAACGTCAAGAATTCACTAGGGCTTCAAGATCAAGATCATCCACAGATAATTTAAAGATTTCGAGACTATTGGACTCTCTTAAAACTCTGGGGAGATGATTCCAAATTCTGGCATTCTGGCATTCTGGCATTCTTATTGGAAAAGAGTTATAAACAAACTTATTGGAGGTGACTGGAATTTCTAAAACGAAAGAACCTCTCCTTGAACTAACCGTGGGATTAACTTTGAATAAATCTCGAAAAAGAGGGATAGGTTGCTTGCCCTTTACAATTTTGAAACATTCTATTAAATCCGTGACCAAGCCGCGGTGTCTAAGAGAATTAAGATCAAAAATTTTGAGTCCTATCTGTGTAACTAAAGTATGCAAATTTGGAAAAATCTATTTTCCATCTATCGTGTTGCTTTTCGTGTTTATGTGTATATAGATACTCTATTCAGAACCTGAAATAAAGTATTTAAGATTTAAGCGCTAGATTTAAGATTAATATATATAAATTCATACACATAAACACAAAAAGGACCGATAAAAAGCAAGATATAGTGTCTGTAATAGCTCAAGAACATCTACAGATATGGGTAGCACAGATAACGTCAAGAATCCACTAGAACTTCAAGATCAAGATCATCTACAGATAATTTAAAGATTTCAAGACTATTGGACTCTCTCAAAAACTCTGGGGAGATGATTTCAAATTCTGGCAATTTAGCAAAGTCTGGTTTTAAACTAGTAAAGTCTAGTTCTAAATACTTCAAAGTTAAAGTTATTCTATGGGTTACAATAGTAGACGAGTAAGACCCTTCATAAGGCAATGTTAAGCCGTTGCGAAAGTGTGCTCGGTGGCCGGTTGGTAAAGTGCTACGCTACAAGGTGGACAAGCTAGGTTGCAAGCTGGGTTCCCGGCACTAGGTTCCCGACACTAGACTGTTGGATTTTTAACGTCAGTTGTTGAAGCGACTTGAAATTAACAAAAAGAACTTTTTGACAAACAAAATACAAAACAAAATTAACCAAAAAGAACTTTTTGTTTCAAAGTTAACAATGCTAAAGTCGATTAAGAAGCAATAATTTTACCATTTTACCGTCACACTTGGATCGGTTTGAGCATTTTTGGCTTTTAAATGCTTTTGAAAGCGAAACAAAGGAAAGCAAAGGAAAGCAAAGCACAGCAAAGGAAAGCAAAGCAAAGCAAAGGAAAGGAAAGCAAAGCAAAGCAAAGCAAAGCAAAGCAAAGGAAAGCAAAGCAAAGCAAAGCACAGCAAAGGAAAGCAAAGCAAAGCAAAGCAAAGCAAAGGAAAGGAAAGGAAAGGAAAGGAAAGGAAAGCAAAGCAAAGCAAAGCAAAGCACAGCAAAGGAAAACAAAGCAAAACAAAGCAAAGCAAAGCAAAGGAAAACTTAGGATGAAACGTTATTTGCTTTGAATCAAATAATTCTCTAACCTAATGCTTATATTGATCAAATTGGTAATCAAAAATAGTTCTTGACCGCAATTTGACCCAAAAAAACAACGAAAAAATCTGTTTTACTTAAGAAAAATTGAGCTAGAGTGTTTCAAATTCGTTCAATTCAATGATTAGAAAATTTCAATGATTAGAATTCAATTCAATGATTAGAAAAAGGAGAAACATGAAAAAAGATTAGAAATTATGAGAATGATAAAGAAAATGATGATATAGAGAGGATAAATAAAATGAAAAAGCTTAAAAACTTAAAAAACTCGGCTACCATTAGGCTTTTTCGAACAAAATGATCCAAAATCCAAAATGCAGAGATGGATAACCGGAAATCTTCTCTGAAAAGTGAAAGCAGTTTAAAGTATTCAAAAAAAAACTGAATTTTAAACAATTACTAAAAAGAAACAACTAAAAATGAACTCTTTTTGAATGGCGGGAATTCGGGGGAGAGTTCGGGAGATCCAGGGAAGGTCGTGAGGGGATTCGCATAACCCTTTCCCCCTTTTCCTTCCTTTTTTATCTCCCCGTCTTCTCCCAGTCTCATTCTCATATTTGCCCCTTTTCCCCTTCTCCTCATTTTTTTTCTTTTCCCCAGAAGCCGTTCATCCAAGCATCAACAATTAGTTCTTCTTTAGTTTTCTTAGTTCTTTTCTTAGTTTTCCTCTTTTTTATCTTTATGCCTGATTTCCGTTCTTCTTAAGACTTGAAACAAACTATTTTATATGTAAATCAGGACGCCAGTCACGATTGTTCAAGCTGAGCCTGGTCTATAGGAAGTCCTGAGTGTCCGTCAGTCAGAGCTGACCCTAGAGCTGGCTAGCTGACTCTAGATCAGGCTAGCTGACTCTAGAGCTGGCTTGCTGACTGTAGCCTGTCTTTCTGTCTGCTTGGAATATAACTATCGTATTCTCTCTAATAGTAGTGCATTCTAATTGTCGTCTAAATTACTCGAAATCTCGAGAACCGCTTATCAGAACCTATCGATGTGGGGTTGGAAAATGTAGCTGACGATGAGATCTAGTCGGGGATTAGAGTGATGAGCTTCTGCAGAAGCTTGGAAACCGTAAAATAGGCATCAACTCGGCTCGGTCACCAACTCGGCTCAGCCGGCGCGCTACTATTAGAGAAAATATCGTTTGGGAAAAGCAGACGGGCTGAAAAATGGAAACACAGCCTTTCTGATTTACTCGATGATTTCGTTTCCTTAAGAATTCGGGAAGGGTTTATCACTGTAAGTTTCACTTGTGTTTACAAGCCTTGCCTTACAGACTTCGCTTTTCTTACAACTTGAATAGCTACAGTCTGTCTGTCTAATTCTCAAATTCTTGCAACATTCACCACGATACAGCCCACCGATGGATCGTACGTGGATTTAACACTTTTTGAAGGCTGCTTGGGCTGAAAATTTGCACCAGGGGGGTTTTCAAAGTCAAGGAATTCGAATCCGTACTTGGTTTTTAAAGAAAGCTTCTCTATTTTAGATGTTTCATAGATACAGTGCGGTGCAAAACCATACGCCACCCCCTAAATTTCAATTTTCTGCGACTCCCGTGCCAGTGACAAAAAAAAACTGAAAACGCAGTTAGATTCAGGACCAAAAATAACCCTTAAACCCCAAAAATCGTCGACATCGCATGAATAGGGAGAATGTAACAGCCAAAAAACGAAAATTCACCCGGTGCAAAACCATACGCCACCCCCAAATTTTGGTGTCATTTCATACTTTTTTTTTCTAGTTTAAAAGCTAAACCTGCCTCTGACAAACATAAGTCCCGCCCTTTCACTTCAGATTCCTTATAAGGGGTCCTAAAGAGCTTACTTTGTCTTACTTCAACTTAAAAAAAACAATGCCGAAAGCAACTCAACTCTCTGACGGGAAGCAAGCTCAACTCGACCTCATCAGCAACTTGGATTGTAAAACTATATGTAAAAATGCCCTTTCACTTCAGATTCCTTATCAGATTCCTTCAGATTTCTTCAGGAGTCCTAAGGAGCTTACTTTGTCTTACTTCAACTTAAAAAAAACAATGCCGGAAGCAACAGATTTTAGGTCCAGGATCCAGCTCAGAGCCCGGCTTAGTCCAATAAAATGGTTTTGAAACGATCGGAATTAACAGCATTTAAAAAGCAATTCTGTTCATAAATCGAAACTAAAGATATATAAGCTGTGAAAGTATTGGGTTGGTGAATTGAAAACTGCTGGCTATTGTCATATGTCACAGTTTGAGCACTTTCTTCAAAAGAAACCCTTTTTGGTGTCAATGGAAAAGTTGTAGAGAATCAAAAATCAAGCTTATATCCAAATTTTCAGAACCATTCAAAAACTGCTTTTCAAGAAATGCCAAATTTACGAATTTTCACAAAACTTGCAACAAAACTTGCATTTTAAGCGAAACTACTAAGTGTATCTTTTTGGAAATTTGGCTATAAGCTTGATTTTTGATTCTCTACAACTTTTCTATTGACACCAAAATGGGTTTCTTTTGAAGAAAGTGCTCAAATGCTCAAACTGGGACATCTCCAGTCCTCGATTTTTGAGTCTCACACTTGTCTCACACACAAACCAAAATCCTACTACGAAAGAGGAATCCGTAAATTGTCTGTAAAATGGGCAGAAGACGTCAATAATAATGGAAATTATTTGGAATGAATTGATGGTTTTATGTTGAATAAATTTTAGTTCAAAGTCCGGCAATTTTCAATTCACCAACCCAATATTTGAAATCTTTGATAAGCCAAAGATTTTGTCCCTGAAAAGTTTATTTCAAGCTAAGGATCATCGAAATTTTAAATCTACTTATAGATTCGATGACTTGTTAACTTCTGAAAGTTGAACAGGCTCAATTGCACAATGAAATGAGCGAGTCTCAAACTAGAGGTGACGTTTGGCTTAAGCTTCATTCGTTTTTCTTTTGTTTATTCTCAAATTTCTTGTTATTTTTTATGTGGTCGCAACAGGTGTTAAATAAAGAAAATGTTATAATTTTGTTGCAATTTATTCAGATAATGTTAAAAATGGTATAAATGCCTATTTTTGTATCTATTTTGTAGGATTTAAAAGCTATTTTAGCTATTAAATTAAAAGCTATTAAATTTCATAGCCAAAAAATGTAAAATTTAGGAGTGGTCCTATCATTTTGAAACGCACCTTAGGGCCCTCCTCAGTCAGGCCAAGTTCCCAAACCAGTCCATGAGCAGCCTAGGGTAAGCAGATCAGAAGCCAGCCCAGGTCAAGCTTTGGACAATTTCTATAGATCTACTTAAGATCATAGATTCTATAGATCATTTTGCAAAGCACCTTATAAGCTGTGAAAGTATTTGAAATAGGCATAAGCCCAAGATAAGCCAAAGATAAGCCAAAGATAAGCCCAAGATAAGCCCAAGATAAGCTAAAGATAAGCCCAAGATAAGCTAAAGATAAGCCCAAGTTAAGCTAAAGATAAGCTAAAGATAAGCCCAAGATAAGCCCAAGATAAGCCCAAGATAAGCTAAAGATTTTGTCCCTGAAAAGTTTATTTCAAGCTAAGATCATCGAAATTTTAAATCTACTTATAGATTCGATGACTTGTTAACTTCTGAAAGTTGAGCAGGCTCAGGCTCTGAAAGTTGGCTCTGAAAACAGGCTCTGAAAGTTGAACAGGCACAATGAAATGCGCGAGTCTCAAACTAGAGCTTCAAACTAGTGGACGATGACGAGTACTATTGGTTAATTTGTTCTAGTTGAACTTTTAAATGAGTAAGTTTAAAAGTTGAGCTAATTGAGGGTTAATTCGAAGCGGGAATTCAGGCAGAAAATTATAAAACTCTCCTAGAGTCTTTAAAGGCATAAGAGAACAAAAAATGAGAGAAAATTCAAGAATATTCTGATTCTAATCCCCATTTTTCCTCTCATTTCCCCTTTTCCTTTTTTTGTGTTCGTCTTTTAGATGGCGGATCTCATTGCACATTCAAATTCAACTCCTTCATTTTTTTTTCCTTTTCTTTTCTTTGGAAAAGACGAATCAAGGGAAGAACCGGGAAATCAGAAAAAAAAAATGTTTGCTCTTGGTGCTTTTCATTCAAAATACAAATGACGTTCTCGGGGATTCTAGACAAATGATTGTCTAGAATTAGAGAAATCTGTGATTCAGCAGGATTGGATTGGATTGGAAGAAATCAAATAAAAAAAACTAAACGATCTAGAAACTAAGGGAAGTACCCAAGCTCGTCGATGCCTGGATAGAAGTTGTAGATGACAAATGATTGTCTAGAATCAGAGAAATCTGTGATTCAGCAGGATTGGAAGAAATCAAATAAAGAAAACTAAACGATCTGGAAACTAAGGGAAGTACTAGACTGTACCCAAGTTCGTCGATGCTTGGATAGAAGTTGTGGAATTGATACTAAAGTTGTAGAAGTTCAAGTTCAAGTTCAAGAAGAAGAAAAAGTTGTAGAATTGATACTGATTACAATGGTAGAAAAATCAGCTACCAATAAGCCCGAGATAACTGACATAGAAGTTTGCGAAGTCTCACTTAAAAGGCTTCTCTCGCGCGTCGCTGATATGAGCTGGTGGCCCAGTGGATAGCAGGGATGTGCGGATCAGAATCCGGATCTTTACACAAGCATAAAAAGAACGAAAAAACGACTATGCGATAGTACTATGAACTGATATGAGCTGTGTCTATTGGAGTGTCGCGAAATCGTCTTTTCGTTCTTTGTACGCTTGTGTAGATCCGGATCCACACAATCCTGGTGAATGGGGATCCAGATCCGCACAATCTTGGTGTAGGGGATCCAGATCCGCACAATCTTGGTGTAGGGGATCCCGATCCGCATAATCTTGGTGTAGGGGATCCAGATCCGAACAATCTTGGTGTAGGGGATCCAGATCCGCACAATCTTGGTATAGGGAATCCAGATCTGCACAATCTTGGTGTAGGGGATCCAGATCCGCACAATCTTGGTATAGGGAATCCAGATCCGCACAATCCTAGTGCAGGGCGCGCTATGTGCTTTTTGCTTGAGTTCGAGTCTTCACCTGGGAATTCTTTTTTGCTTTTTTTACTTTTAAAAAGAAACTAATAAGCGTAAGCGAGGCTCTTTTATCCGTTCTGCAAGACTGCAAGACTTCGAATCCGAATCCATTATCCAGTTTTCAAACGGTAAACGGCGGCTGAACTTGCACCTCGAAATCTTCCAAGCAGCTTTCGCTTACCAAAAGAACTTTTACACACTTAATATAGTTATTTTAACGATTTTATCAATCTTGTTTCACTGATCTAGTCATCAGTCATTGATTTTACTTTTGAAGCAGATAATTTCATCAAATTTCATCAAATTTCTTCAAATTTCTTCAAATTTCATCAAAATTCATCAAATTTCATCAAAATTTGTGTATTTTTAGCTGTAAACTGTAGAAAAATGGGTAAACGAACAAGAAAAAAATGGCTAAAACGATGGAAAACGAGGAAAATGGATAAACGGCTAAAACGAAAACAATATTCATTAAAATTCAATGTAAAAGTAGAGTTGAAAAAAGGGAGAAGCTAGAAAAAACGACCATGAGCACAATTAATCGGTGCTTCTTGAGGATCGGACAAAAAAAGAAATAAGAAATGGAAAAGACCATCATCTGAATCCTTTTTCCCTTTTTTTCCTCTTTGAAATCCATCTTTTTTCCTTTTAGTATCTTTTTTTCGTATCTCGGCCACTCATCAGCCGATCTCTTTTCTTTCTTTTCATTTCTCTTTCTTTCCCTTCTTTCCTTCTCTTTCTTTTCCTTTCTCTTTCTTTCCTTTCCCTTCTTTCCTTTCCCTTCTTTCCTTCTCTTTCTTTTTCCCTTCCCGTATAATTAGAAAAGGTACCCCTTTCTCATCGGAAACCCATCCTCAAGAAAAAAAAAACCCAGAAAATAACAAAATCGCATTTTTAGTATGATTAAAATTAGCACAGAAGAAAGAAAACGTCATTGTCCATCTTTGAAGTAGAAATCTTTTGGAGAACTTGAAATATTTTGATAAAGAATTTAATGGAAAACATCAACAAACATTGAAAATTGATTGAAATGAATAAGTGAATGAGCAAGAGTTTGGCTTGAACTTGAGGGCAAAAGATGTACTAACAAAAGATGAGCTTACAAAAAATGTACTTACAAAAGATGTACTTACAAAAGATGAGCTTACAAAAGATTTACTTAAAAAAGATGTACATACAAAAGATGTACATACAAAAGACGTACTTGCAGAAGATGTACGTACAAAATATGAGCTTACAAAAGATGTACTTACAAAAGATGTACATACAAAAGACGTACTTGCAGAAGATGTACTTGCAGAAGATGTACTTACAAAAGATGTACTTACCAAAGATGAACTTTTGAAGCATTCATTTGAGGGAAATTTTTAGCGCTACTCTGTCATCGACTGCAAGTGGTTTTAAGCTATTTTTATATAGCAAATTTGAAACATCAAATTCTAAAGCGTTTAATATGATAATCTATAACCTTTTAGATATTAGTTTCTGTTTGAAAAGGAAAAAACATTACTATTAAAATGAAAAAAGATTACTATTAAAGCATTTATTCGACACGAATAATGAATTACAACACAACGGAGGGAATTTTTACCCTTAGTTACCCCTATTACTCAAATGTCGTTAAGAAAAAAACCCATAATGATGGGGAAAAGAATCAATTTTTCTGGCCACCGGGATCGAACCTTTGACCCTAGGAGACAAGACTTTTATCCGGTCGGCTACGACGGCTATTAAAATGAAAAAAACAGGAAAAACATGAAAAAACAGGAAAAAACATGACAAAGCTACCATTAAACTAAAAAAAAACAAACAAAAAGGAAAAAACAGCTTTCAGTTGGTCAAAAAATTGATGGGAAAATCTATTTAGCCGCTTATTCAAATAGAAAAGACACGTGGGAGAGTAAAAGAATCAATTTTTCTGAGAATGTTCGTTTGTTGTTTTAAAATAACTAGTATGAATTTGATAACGATTAAAAAAATACCTGGAAAGGTAATAAAAACGAATTTTAATTCGATTCATTCAAATTGAAACGACTAATACTCGATTTTTATGGTTTTATTGATTGCTTTAGGAGAAATTCTGTGGCAAAATGTTGACTTTCATTATTGTCTAAGATGTCTGGCTTGTCTAAGATGTCTGGCTTGTCTAAGAAGTCTGGCTTGTCTAAGAAGTCTGGCTTGTCTAAGAAGTCTGGCTTTTCTAAGATGTCTGGCTTTTCTAAGATGTCTGGCTTGTCTAAGAAGTCTGGCTTGTCTAAGATGTCTGGCTTGTCTAAGATCCCTAGCTTTGTTTTTGAATAGAAACAATCCTAAAAGTATCATTGGACTAATTAAATAACGTAGTTTTCTGCTGTAACTTGTAATAGGTCTTTTCAAAACATTTGAAACAGTTTAATATTGGGTTAATGGAAAAGTCCTTTCCGATTTTTTGGGAGAGTACCTTAAATTTGTTCAATTTTGACGTTTTATAGCTCATCCTAAAGCTGAATTTAAGACGGATCGATTGGTAAAAACCGTTTTGAGATATCTCTTTTCTAAAAGTTTTTTACTTAATCGCGAAAAGCGGCGGAAAAGCTATTGATCTGAGGGTCGCTGGTTCGACTTCCACCGGTGACAATATTTTTCAAAAATTTTTTGCTAAGATTCTGAAAATGCGTGTCTAGGGGTTATTTTGGACGCTGATCACGAAAAACATGTTTTTAGCCTAGGTTTCTGCACGGGAAACTAACGAAACGTGAAAACAGATTTTTGGCTCTGCCGCGCTTTACTAAAATAGCTGTAAAATAATATTTTTCAAAAATTTTTTGGCAAAAAGGTCGCATTTATCCCACCCCCAGCTTGAAAGCTATTTATGTAATGTAAAATGTAAAATGCAAATGTACTTATTAGGTTGATGCAAAAGTCTTTTCATTTTTTTCGTACTTCTTTTGAAAAATAACAAAGTCATCAATTAACCTATGGTTTGCTCTAAATGAAAAGTGTTTATTGTTGAATTTCCCATCTTTTTAAGTCAATTTGGGTTCACTTTCAAGCAAATTCGAGAGTGATAAACGGGTTTAATCATAAAAATCTATAAAAACCTCTATAAAGAAATTGGCTGAATCAATTTCTCTGAAAATCTGAAAAAATATCGAACTTTTTGTGCTCTATCTTTTATTTATTAACATCAAGATTGGTTTCCTTAGCTAAAGCGTCTAAAATGCATCATCGAGCCGTCGCCTTTTTTGACTACCCGACTTCAGGCGCTCAAAAAAATCTAGACATAAGACATTTTAAACTCGTTTTAATGTCATTTTGCAGAAAAATAATTGGCCTTTCGAATGCAATAAACCGTTGTTCAATTGGTGCATTTGTTACTTTTTAACGGAAGTACGAAAAAAATGAAAAAGACTTTTGCATCAACCTAATATATAAGATTTAGATTGAATCTAAATCGGACGTCCGATATAGACTGTAATCTAAATCGGACTATCGATTATTATTCTTATTTTATCGACGACAAACTAATCAATATGTTAGTAGGCGAATCTAATAAACATGGAAAAGGGAAACACTGTTTTAAACCCTTTTCAAAACAATTATGATTATTAACAATATGATTTAACTTTCAAACTTTTAAATGAAATTCAAATTTGTTTCACATAGCAATAGGATTTCTTCTAATAACTTTTTTTTGGCCAACTGGCCGACCGGTTAGGATTCTTGGTCTTTTAAGCGAAAGGTCGAGGGTTCAATCACGCTGGCAAGATAAAAATGTTTCTTTTTCCCACCAAGTGCGTGTTTTCTTTCACAACATTTCAGTAATAGGGGTAATAGGGATAAAAAAAAGGGGTAACGACGGCTGGAGTGCCATAAAAATTCTGTGTTTAGGGGAGTGGGACAAATGTGACCTTTTTTTGCGCACCCGGACATTTGCGCATCTTTTTTCCGCACTTAGCCTTGCGCACTTTTTTCCGCACTTAGAAAGAAAACACGCACTTGGTGGGAAAAAGAAACATTTTTATCTTGCCAGCGTGATTGAACCCTCGACCTTTCGCTTAAAAGACCAAGAATCCTAACCGGTCGGCCAGTTGGCCAAAAAAAAGTTATTAGAAGAAATCCTATTGCTATGTGAAACAAATTGGAATTTCATTTAAAAGTTTGAAAGTTAAATCATATTGTTAATAATCATAATTGTTTTGAAAAGGGTTTAAAACAGTGTTTCCCTTTTCCATGTTTATTAGATTCGCCTACTAACAGCGCACCTTTTTTCGCGTTTTAAAAAAGCTCTAAATGCTAATATTAACCAATTTCTATTCCGAAAGTTGTTTTTCTAGGTAATTTTAGGGCGTAGAATCGAAATTTTGGCATATCAGAGCTTGTGGAAGCGAAGGGACGGAGTTATACAAAGAGAAAAATCAACAATTTTCTGTAATTTGATCTAGCCGTTTTGTCTTTCAAATTATCTTTCAAATTGTCTTTCAAATTGTCTTTCAAATTGGTTCCACACGCTCTGTTATGTCAAAATTTGAATTCGAAACCCTCAAATTACCTAGAAAAACAACTTTTGGAATAGAAATTGGTTAATATTAGCTTTTAGAGCATTTTTAAAACGCGAAAAAAAGTGCGCTAATGGGCAAGGTGCGGAAACAAAGGTGCGCAAATGTCCGGGTGCGCAAAAAAAAGGTCGCATTTGTCCCACTCCCGTGTTTAGACCTTTTATGTCTTATTATGTATTATCTATTAGAGATTGGCCTTTGATTAGAGATTGGCCTTTTAATAGAGATTGGTCTTCTATTAGAGATTGGTGCTATTAGCATATTAAAGCATTCTTTAGGATAAAGGTTCGCAAAAGAATGATAAAGGAAAGGTGATGGGGATGAGAACCGACCGAAATTTGATATATGAATAGTATCAAAGTATGAAGGAGAGAAAAAGAAAATTGTAGCTCTTGTAGGAAAAAATGTCACAAAAAGGCCTGAGTCTGCGAAAATTGAAACAACAACTGAAACATTTTACAAGTGTTTTCTCAAGTGGTTCTTTTTTTAAGAAAAATTCACTCATCGTTCCACTTCTTTTTTCGCATTTTTATTTCTCTTGGCGAGTAATCTATTGACTTTTGAGTAAACGAAAAGAAATGAGACGACGAACTGGTGCCAAATAAACATTTTTCTGCTAGTTTTTCTTGCAAAAAGCGAAACATATAACTTGAAATAGTGTTAGATCTGTGATTTAAGTATTTTCTCTAGCAGTAGTGCATCCTAATCGTCGTCTAAATTACTAAAAAAAGATCAGGCTAGCTGACTCTAGATCTGGCTAGCTGACTCTAGATCAGGCTAACTGACTCTAGATCTGGCTAGCTGACTGTAGCCTGTCTTTCTGCCTGCTTGGAACATCACTACTGTCTTCTCTCTAGCAGTAGTGCATCCTAATCGTCGTCTAAATTCCTCGAAATCTCGAGAACCGCTTATCAGAACCTATCGATGTGGGGTTGGAAAATGTAGCTGACGATGAGATCTAGTCGGGGATTAGAGTGATGAGCTTCTGCAGAAGCTTGGAAACCGTAAAATAGGCATCAACTCGGTGCACTAGAGGAAATACGGTATTCGAAAGTTTAAAATAAGCAATGTTTTCTTTGATTCAAAGGATATAATTTCTTTTTTAGCAAAAAATAAACCAATTCTACTCTTTTGACTGTCTTTTGTGAGAGAATGGATACAAAATTTGTGTTTCAACTTTAATCGGATAGGTTAGAGAAATCTGTTTCGAATGAATAACTAAAAAAGGAATGATTTTTTTTTGCCACTTTTCAATCCACTTTTTTTAAGCGCTGGTTAATGCTAAAATTATGTATGATATCTCAAAAAATTTCTCTATTTTTCTACTTTAATTTGATACCTAAACGCGCAGAAAAAAACATACTGGTGTCGAGATATGAGTGTTTGTTTGAGGGTAAACCTAAACTCACTTTCAGCACTTTCTTGCGCTCTACAGGAATCGAACTCTCGACCCTGGGACTCAAAAATGAATAACAAAATCAAATCCCTTGTATGCGAAAACCCCCATAGGTAAAGTTCAGTAAAAAACGGAAATTTGACCTCATAGCACAGTGGTAGTGCGCTCACTCCGACCCTGGTTCGACCCCCGCCCGCGTCGGCACTTCCCCTTCCTAAAAAAACTAAAAATATCTTTCACAACTATTAGCTTGGTAAATATGAAAGGTTATTTTTTTGATCATTTTTAACATAACAGAAAAATTTATTTAAGCACTTTCAAAATCAAATGTATTCACCACAAGCATTAATAACTTCTTTCCAACGTTGCCCCAAATCACGAATACCGTCCTCGTAAAATTAAAGATTTTTAGAGGCAAAATAGTTGGCAACCCAATTTTCGATTTCCTGCTTTTGTTTGAACTGCTGTCCAGAAACTGCTTGTTTCATTGACCGAAAGAGATGGTAATCCGATGGGGCTAGATTAGGGCTGTATGGTGGGTGTGAAAGAAGTTTCCAGCTCAACTTGTCGATTTGTTCGTGGACGATCTTTGAAATGTGAGGCCTAGCATTGTCGTGAAGAAATCTGACCTTCGATGGATCGATCCTCTTTTTCCTCAATGCTGGATCGACTCGACCCATTTGTTCTGCATAAAGTCTTCCGTCAACAGTGTCTCCTTTATCTAATATTTCCAAATGAGCCAATCCCTTAGCAATCCACCACACACAAAGCATAACTTTTTCGGAGGCTTCGGGATAGAATGAGAGGTCCGCTTCGAACTCAGCCACTGTCCATAGAGTTGAATATTTTCATACGAAAGCCAAGTCTCATCAGATGTCAAAAAATACTTCCAAAAGACACGATGGCTAGCTTTACGTAGAAGAACAAAGCTCAAGGTGACTCGTGTGACTTTGTGGGCATCAGTGAGGTCGTGGGGGAGCCATTTCCCGCTTCGATATGATTTCCCAAGAACGTGTAAATGGTAACATGAGTGCATCCGAACTTTTCTGCTAATTTTCTACACTTTTGCGATGGATCCAAGTCGACCTCGTTCAGTAACAGCTGATCGTCCAAAGTAATCGGCGGCTTTCCATGTGGTGCATCCTCCAATGACTCATTTCCCGTTTTGAAGCGATCGTACCAAACACAACATTGTTTGTAAGTAAGAGCAGCTTCTCCAAAAACAGTACAAATGTTCTGATGGCATTCCGTAGCTTTCTTGTTTAACTTGAATTCAAAGAAAATGGCGGCCCTAATTTTAAATTTTTGGTTATCCATCTTTGCCGAGCTGAAACAATACAAATATTGTTCAAAACAAAAATGTTTTTGCAAAAAAAAACATGAGCACATTTTGACATATTATTGAGAAAAATCCTAGACAGCGAATGTTCTTCGTAACGACAGGGCAATATTTTTTGTAAAAAATAACCTTTCATATTTACCGAGCTAATACATAGAATTCTAAGGCAAATCAACTATAAATTGTTCAAATTGTTTCACGGGACGCTGAGGAATAGTATTCCAAAGATTGGCATTTCTCTTTTACCGTATTTCTTCGAATAGAAGACCGGGGTAAAGTATCATCGCGTACTCCGTAGCCCCTTTTAAAAATTTCTTTTCTGCATAAAAAGCTTTCAATCAGGTGCTATAGAGCTGGAAAATGGCTCAAAAATCTGTTAGCTCATGTGGTATTTTTGAGTCATTTTCCAGCTCTATAGCACTTCATTGAAAGCTTTTATGCAGAAAAGAAATTTTAAAAAGGGCTGCTACGCAGGAGTACGCGATGATACTCTTTACCCGGTCTTCTATTCGAAGAAATACGGTATATCTAGTAAATGATATTTAACTCTCTTTTCACGAGATGTAGCCCATTTTTTCCCAAATTCTCAAAATTTATCCAAATTTTATAGAAGCTGTGTTTCAACATTGATTAAGTGAAAGTAATAATTCAAAATGCAATCACTTTCAAACTGGCTAATGCAAAAATGAAAAAAAGCAAAAATGCATTACTTTGCATTACTGCATTACTTTGCATTACTGCATTACTTTGCATTACTGCATTACTTTGCATTACTGCATTACTTTGCATTACTGCATTACTTTGCATTACTGCATTACTTTAAACGACTGCACTACTGCATTACTTTTCATTACTTATATCTAGTAAATGATAATTAACTGTTTTACGGGGCGCTGAGGAATAGCGTTCACGGGTGGAGCTTCCTCTTTTATATCTAGTAAAGGGGGTGGGACAAATGCTACCTTTTTTTGCGCACCTGGACATTTGCGCACCTTTTTTGCTGGAAAAGGCCTTAGGAAAGGTCGTAGAGCTTCAAAAATGTTTTCATAGAAGGGAATCGTATGCGTAGATTCCGAATTTCGACAAATCAGACCTCGCTGACACGTCAAATTTGGGCTAAAAGGCAACAACTGCGGAAAAGCGTTAAGTTGCGTAGTTTTTGCCTTTTAGCCCAAATTTGACGTCAGTGAGGTCTGATTTGTCGAAATTCTGAATCTACGCATACGATTCCCTAGTATGGACACATATTTGAAGCTCTACGGCCTCTACGGCCTTGCCTAAAGCCTTTTCCAACAAAAAAAAAAGGTGCGCAAATGTCCAGGTGCGCAAAAAAAAAGGTCGCATTTGTCCCACCTCCCTAGTAAATGATAGTTAACTCTTTTTGCACGAGATGTAGCCCATTTTTTCCCAAATTGTCAAAATTTATTCAAATTTTGTAGAAACTGTGTTTCAACATTGATCAAGTCAAAGTAATAATTTAAATTGCAATCGCCTGTAAACTTGCTATGACGGACAACTTTGTGCATTACTTTAAATGACTGCATTATTGCATTACTTTTCATTACTGCATCACTTTGCATTACTGCATTACTTTGCATTACTTTTTACAACTGTAACCTTGACAAAATGCGAGAAAATCCATGGTAGTTCACAAAATTTTTGCAATGAGTTCTAAAAATCGAATATGAACCTATTTAAATCTATTTAAACCTATTTAAATCTATTTAAATCTATTTAAATCTATTTAAATCTATTTAAATCAACCTGTTGTACATATCAAGAATCAAAAAAAAACGAAACAATATCCTCAAGAGAAAGCGAAAACTCTCAATTTCATGAATTTCGGAATTTCGGCAAAAATGGAAGCCGAGGAGAAGGGAAAGCTGTCACGATCAGACAACGTTTCGCAAAAAAAAGAACGCAAAATGTATAGGACTCGAAAGAATATGTTTGAAAAAGAAATCAAAAAGACAGCCGTCAGAAATCGTTTTCTTTCTCTTTTCCTTTTGCTGAACTTTAGAGATTTTGCATTTTTGAAATGCTTGTCCAAAAATTTAAAGAAAGAAGAGAAAAGCGATCACAGAGCATTCACTTGTCTTGCTAAATGCTTTTTCTAGATGTCGTAGCCGTTTACGAAATTCAGCTGCTAACGAATGATTCGTTAGCGGCTGAATTTCGTAAACGGCTAGATACTTTATTCAAGAACAAAGTGTGCTAGATTTAATTTTTGGTGAAAAATATTTATGAGATTGGAAAAGTAAATAGTAATATGACTTTTTTTGGTCTTGAAAAAGTAAGAGCGTATTTGGAAAGTACTAAAGTTGACGTCAACGCTGTTGAGTTGGTCAGTTAGACAAATTTATATTAAATCAATGAAATTAGTATTGGAAAGAAGCTAAGGTAAGCTTAGCTAAGCCATCAAGCTAGCCATCAAGCTAGCCATCAAGCTAGCCATCAAGCTAGCCATCAAGCTAGCCATCAAGCTAGCCATCAAGCTAGCCATCAAGCTAGCCATCAAGCTAGCCATCAAGCTAGCCATCAAGCTAGCCATCAAGCTAGCCATCAAGCTAGCCATCAAGCTAGCCATCAAGCTAGCCATCAAGCTAGCCATCAAGCTAGCCATCAAGCTAGCCATCAAGCTAGCCATCAAGCTAGCCATCAAGCTAGCCATCAAGCTAGCCATCAAGCTAGCCATCAAGCTAGCCATCAAGCTAGCCATCAAGCTAGCCATCAAGCTAGCCATCAAGCTAGCCATCAAGCTAAGCCTAGCTTTAAAAATATCCATTTAACTTACTAAAACAATTCAAGTAATCAATTTTGAGACGATCAATAACTCTGAATAGTACAAAAAAAAACAAAAGAGTATTCGTAAGTTTCAAAATTTGATGGATCAATTGATTGGTCGATAATTCGTATGGCGTTATTTAAATTAAATGAAAATTTATACATTAAATTAATTTCGAAGCACATTTCAACTTACTTAAATTGAATGAAAATTGATTTTTCCCTAAACAAATTCAAAAAGTAGGCTTTAAAAACGACTAAAAAGGCTTAAAAGGGGCTTCAAAATGGCTAAAGCGAATGCTTGAGAGAAGCGAATGCTTGAGAGAAGCGAATGCTTGAGAGAAGCGAATGCTTGAGAGAAGCGAATGCTTGAGAGAAGCGAATGCTTGAGAAGAGAAGCGAATGCTTGAGAAGAGAAGCGAATGCTTGAGAAGAGAAGCGAATGCTTGAGAAGAGAAGCGAATGCTTGAGAAGAGAAGCGAATGCTTGAGAAGAGAAGCGAATGCTTGAGAAGAGAAGCGAATGCTTGAGAAGAGAAGCGAATGCTTGAGAAGAGAAGCGAATGCTTGAGAAGAGAAGCGAATGCTTGAGAAGAGAAGCGAATGCTTGAGAAGAGAAGCGAATGCTTGAGAAGAGAAGCGAATGCTTGAGAAGAGAAGCGAATGCTTGAGAAGAGAAGCGAATGCTTGAGAAGAGAAGCGAATGCTTGAGAAGAGAAGCGAATGCTTGAGAAGAGAAGCGAATGCTTGAGAGAAGCGAATGCTTGAGAAGCCTTGAGAGAAGCGAAGATGTTGTAAAGCTCAAATATTTTGTATAATTTTTATTTTCAAATAGAAACTGATAGCGAAATATCATTTTTCTACATCACAATTCATCAAAATCACAGAAAAAATCGAATCATTTTTGTTTTGAAAGAAGTTAACTCATCAAAAAGTGAAAAAAACATTGAAAATTCTGAGCGAAAAAAACTTAGAGATGTTTTTCTTCGAATTTTTTAATGAATAATTTCATGGAAACATCGAAAATGACTTTTTTCTGCAACGGGGAAAAACATTTAAGAGATTAAGCTTAAAATATTAGACTAAAAACCATTTTATTTAGATTAAACCATAGATTAATTAGTGAATTTGTTATTTTTTTCAAAAAAACGAACGAAAAGACTTTCTTGACAATTTAATATTAGAATCTACAAAGCCTAAGCTAATTTATAATGTTTTAAAGTCAAAACTTGAACAAGCTTCTGGGTTTTCTGAGTCTTTGAAGGTTTTTTGCAAAAAAAGTTTTGCCTGAACGTCGTCCCCAATTGCGAGAAACATGGTGAGCAGTGAGCACACAAATTGGACTTTCTGGAAAGGGAAAAAGAGATTGAAATGGCTTCGAGGTGTGAAGTTTCAAGCGCAGAGACTAACGATAAGTGAGATTAATTTGTTAGCCTCACAAAAAAACCAATTCGAAAAGCTTTTTGATCCATTTTATGGTTCAGTTTGCTTCATTGACAAAAATTCTAACTGTAGATTGATAAAAAGTTTCAATGTTTCAAAAAATCGAATAATCTAAGAGAAATTTGATTTCTGAATAACTAATGTTGCGAAATTGAACAACAGCAACAAGAACAGCAACAGCAACAGCAATAACAACAACAACAACAACAACAGCAGCAACAACAACAATAACAACAGCAACAACAACAACAACAACAACAGCAACAACAGCAACAACAACAACAACAACAACAGCAACAGCAACAACAACAACAACAACAACAGCAACAACAACAACAACAACAACAGCAACAACAACAACAACAACAGCAGCAGCAGCAACAACAACAACAACAACAGCAACAACAGCAACAACAACAACAGCAACAACAGCAACAACAACAACAACAACAACAGCAACAACAACAACAACAGCAGCAGCAGCAACAACAACAACAACAACAGCAACAACAACAACAGCTTTTAATTTTTGAGTCAATCTAAAATCTTGTGGCATACTGCTTTAACTATTGATAGATACTTGGATAATTGAACCGAAGGAAAAATTTCCTTTCAGTCAAATCAAATTTCGGGTCTTTATTGGGGAAAAAGCTATATTCTGACAAATTTTTAGACTTTTGGTGGAGCTGTTAGCAAAAAATAGACCACTAGAGTACATTTCGCAAATGTAATAAAAAGCTTGTTTCAAATTTGAACAGATTAAGTTCAATGAAGAAAGATAATGATCGCCTGGCCTTCAGCAAAAACTATTCAGCAAAATTTAGAAATGTATCTTTATTTAAGAAATTTAGTAAATTGAGAATCTTTGCCGTTTGTGCTTAGAAAAAGCTTGAGCCTAAGCCTAAGCCTGAGCCTAAGCCTAAGCCTGAGCCTAAGCCTAAGCCTGAGCCTGAGCCTAAGCCTAAGCCTAAGCTAAAGAATCTCAGCTAAAATTTCACATTGGCACAAATTCATTTCTCAATTTTGAGCAATCCTAGATTCATCTTCAATAAATTAACTAACTTTCTGCCAACTCGGAACAAAAGAATTTCAAAAGAATTTCAAAAAGACGCCTTTTCAAAGTAGAAACTGACCCCAAAACCCTAAGAAATGTTGATCGTAAAGAATCTTAATCGTAAAGAATCCTAATCGTAAAGAAGTCTTTCCAACTCTTGAAACCCATAAAGTGTGGATCTGAGGCAGGGAAAGAGATGGAGAGACATCACAAGTGAGTTCTCTCACAAGTTCTCTCACATTCTCTCACAAAAGTCTCTTTCACAAAAGTTCGAAACAAAACGCGGAAGCACATAAAGGCACATAAATGAGAGGAGAGACTCGATGTGTTTTGAGAAAAGAAATGAAGGGATCTCTTTGAAAAATATGAGGAAAAGAGCCATTGATGAGGCCAATTATTGTTGGAATGAGCAAGAATTGGGAAGAAATTGGGATTTGGCTTTTTTTGACATGATAAGAAAGCTCGGATCAGTCAGAATTTGAAGTTTTAAGTCAGAATTTGAAGTTTTAAGTCAGAATTTGAAGTTTTAAGTTAGAATTTGAAGGTTTAAGTTAGAATTTGAAGTGTTTTAAGTTAGAATTTGAAGTTTTAAGTTAGAATTTGAAGTGTTTTAAGTCAGAATTTGAAGTTTTAAATTAGAATTTGAAGTTTTAATTCAGAATTTGAAGTTTTAATTCAGAATTTGAAGTTTTAAGTCAGAATTTGAAGTTTTAAATTAGAATTTGAAGTTTAAGTAGTAAAAATAGAAGAAAAAAGAAGCAAAAACCAGCTAATATTGTTCTGATTTGTGTGAAATATTCGAGTTGACAGGGTTGAGCGCTGTTGACAGGATTATCGTTGACATAAATCTGCAGCGCCTTTTGACTAACTTTTTCGAGTTGAGCGACTTTGAGCTGAAACTGTGCTCTGAAAATAGAAACACACCCAAGCTAGTGCACTAAACAAAGACTCGAGTGCACCAGAGAGGCTGCGTTTACACCAGAGAGGGTGCAGGTTGCGTTGAGCACAAAGTGCGTCACAAGAATGTTTGGTTTGGCTTCTGGCTTGGCTAGCTTGCAGAAAGTGGCGTCAGTTTGCAGCATTTCTTTTTGAAACTATCTGGTTTGTTCATTTACAGGATGACAGGGGTTGTCAACTGACATAGAGATCAACTGAGCCGGTTAAATGCTATGCAACCTATACCATTCGACGCAGATTTTTATGCTGATTCCGAATATATATTTCGTTTTTGCTAAATGACAATCTACCAGGAGTTATAAGCGTCTAAACTCGTTCGTTTCGTTAGAACTCTGAAAATGTGGTCATTTGGGTCTTAGCGGTCTTAGCGGTCTTAGCATTTGGGTCTTAGCTCCTTGCGGACCCAACTCGGTGCAACCGAATGGTACAGCGTTCGTTTCCAGAGCCACACCTTACAAGTTCGATCCCCACTTTGGATTTATCTTTTGCTTTTTTCAAGAAGTATGTTGTTCAAGAAGAAAGCAAGAAACAAGAAACAAGAAAACAAGGAACAAGAAAACAAGAAGAAAACAAAGTGGCGTCAAGAAGGAAACAAAGTGGCGTCAGTTTGCAGCATCACAAAATATGTTGTGCTAGTCAAAGAAAACTAGTCAACACTTCTTGGAAAAAAAGCCGATGAAAAATTGGGATCGAGCTTATGAAGTTTCGATCTGGAGACGAAAGTTGTATCATTCGACCACCACATTCAACCACTGCACTCCACTTGATCCGCAAGAAGGCCGCTAAGATCGAAATGATCATATTTTCAGAGTCATTTTGCCCTCGAAATTTCTTCAATTTCTTCAATCAATTCAAACACGTTTTAGCCTATTTTGTAGAGGAGATTTACAACTTTCAAATAGTTTATAACATTCATCGATATCAGGGTTTCTATCGTTGGAAATTGATGAAAATGTTGAAATCCGCATTTCTTATGCATTTACCTGCAGTTTTTAGGAAAAAAAAAACCCGCATTTTACTGAAAATTCGTAAAATTGGAATACAAGAAAATAGGCTGGAAAGATTGATCTGAAAATTTGGCTATACGCCTAACGCTTTATGCTCAAACTTTTTTTGATTGACAATAAAATAGGTTTCTGTAAACGAAATCCAATTTGTCCAATTTGCCATTTTTGACCACTTTGCTTCTTGCCTCTTGCAAATCCCAAAAACGAAAGATTTTGGAAAAAGCAATATCAAGATATTTTAACAAGAATTAATAGAGCTTTTTAGATAGAAGCAAAGAGAAAACATTAAAGCAAAGAGAAAACACTTGGAAAAACACCGTGAAATGGGTTATTTTTATCTATGCATGTACCTAATACAATAAACTATTCAAAGATTCATCTCACAATTTATTATAACAAGCAAAAAGTCTTTAGAATCCCCAAAACCTGAGAACAGTTAGACTTAGATAAAAGATTTGGCTTTAGGTCATCCTTTTCTTTTCAAGTCATCCGATTTTTATTAAGTCAACCTGTCATTGAACAGAGCCAAACTACCAAGTAGAGAAAGAAGAGCCAAGCCAAGCCAAGCCAAGCCAAGTGCACCAGAAAGGGTGTGTTTACAATTTTCGAGCACAGAGTACAAAGCTGTTAGGATTGCTAGGATTCAAAAGAAACAGGATTTCGAAGGAAATCGATATAACAATTGAAGCTCAGGCATCACGCCAATGCAACAAATGCAAATGAAAAATCGAAACCCAACACACGTCAATCCAAAAGCCAAAAAGAACCATTCACCTTTCACAATTTTTTTTCTCAAATAACCAAATTTTGGCGGCAATTTTTGAAGAAAAAAAAAGGGGGAAGCGAGGATTTTCGGAGTTCTCTTTAAAAAAGAAAAAGAGAGGAAATAAAAAAATATTCAGTCGACTCAGTTGGATATGATTTGATTCCTCTCTTTCTCCTTTTTCTCGTCTTGTCTTCTTGTCGTCTTTACCCTAAGGAAATATTCAATTTCTTCCTTGTTCTGTGAAAAAGTTTTGCAAAGTACGCAAAAATACGGGAGTGGGACAAATGTGACCTTTTTTTTGCGCACCCGGACATTTGCGCACCTTTTTTTCCGCACCTTGCCCATTAGCGCACCTTTTTTCGCGTTTTAAGCTCTAAAAGCTCTAAAAAAGCTCTGAAAAGCTAATATTAACCAATTTCTATTCCAAAAGTTGTTTTTCTAGGTAATTTTAGGGCGTAGAATCGAAATTTTGGCATATCAGAGCTTGTGGAAGCGAACGGACGGAGTTGTACAAAGAGAAAAATCGACAATTTTCTGTAATTTGATCTAGCCGTTTTGTCTTTCAAATTGGTTCCATTATAACTCCGTCCGTTGGTTTCCACACGCTCTGATATGTCAAAATTTCGATTCTACGCCCTAAAATTACCTAGAAAAACAACATTTGGAATAGAAATTAGTTAATATTAGCTTTTTAGAGCTTTTTTAAAACGCGAAAAAAGGTGCGTTAATAGGCCAGGTGCGGAAAAAAAGGTGCGCAAATGTCCGGGTGCGCAAAAAAAAGGTCGCATTTGTCCCACTCCCAAAAATACGCAATTTTAGATGAATCGTTTTCTAAAACAATGAGAGATTTCGGAAAAGCTTCTTTGTTCTGAGATTTTTTTTAGAAACAAAAACTTTCCCTAAGGGATGACTAATGGAAATAGTTAAAATAGCGTTTTGTAGAAATAATGTTTCAGAGTTATTTGGGTCAAAAATTGTATCCATATCTTCCATTGTATTCCATGCATTTAATACGCTAACTTTAACCGATAAGCAAGTTCATTTCTTTCATTTTCTCTTTTATTTTTCGCAATTTAAATAAAACGCCTAAATTTGCACTTAATTTTTATAGACAACACGCTAATCGATGGCGAGAATCATTTTCGTCTTCTCATCATCATTTCGGCAAGTTGTTTTTCTTACTTTTTCGTTTCTTGGTTATTTGAAAGCGATTTCAAACATTTCTTGTCAAATTTTATGATTTTTAACTAAAATTTAACAAATCACCACTTTTCTACATTGTTTTGTCGTAAGAACTAGTTTTTTTCCCTTTTCTTCTTTGAATCAAAGGAATGATCACCATTTTTTAAGCTTTTCCTGTTAAAATTGTAGCTTTTAAGTAGTAAGAATAGCTAAAAATGACACACTTTGTTTTAAAATGCCTCATTTTTTTGCATTTTAGATGAA
Organism: Mesorhabditis belari; assembly: GCA_958450365.1. Classification (NCBI taxonomy): domain Eukaryota; kingdom Metazoa; phylum Nematoda; class Chromadorea; order Rhabditida; family Rhabditidae; genus Mesorhabditis; species Mesorhabditis belari. The sequence goes on along the minus strand of CAUEEP010000444.1, from coordinate 60,837 downwards.
TCGCACCTATGAGCATGAGCTTTTTGACAAAGGCGCTGTTTTCAGGACGGATAACGGGGCTGAGTAAGTCGATTTTCTCGATTTTCAAAGTTCTTTGAAATGTTTTAATCACAAAAGTAACATTTTATGACAAAATTTAAACCTTTTGAGCTAATAGCTGCAAAATTTGGCACTCGAAGCTAACTTGAAATAGAACTATTGAGGTGTCGCTTGTTCTCCGTTTTTGCTTCAAAACCGCATTACTTTAAGTACAAGATTCCAAGTTTTGGTTTAGGTACGAGATCGTGCGCGTTTTGGCCCATGGGCGCTTTGGTGATGTCTATCAGGTGAAGCCAAAGTAAGTGTTTTTCATTTTATATGTTAAGCTAGTAACTAACCATTAGAATGTCTATGATAACCTTTGTACCTGCATAAAATCTATTAGGTTATACAGAAAGACTTTTTGTTTCTTTTCGTACTTCCGTTGAAAAATAACGAATTCACCAATTCACCTATGGTTTTCACTAAATAAAAAGTGTTTCTTTTTCAATTTCGCATCTTTTTAAGTCAATTTGGGTTCACTTTCAAGAAAATTCGATAGTGAAAACGTGTTTTTCGTAAAAATCTTTAAGAACCTCTAGGAAGAAATTGGCCTAATCCATTTCTCTAAAAATTTGGCTATATACCTAACCTTTTGTGCTCTATCTTTTATCTATTGACATCATGATAGGTTTCCTTAACTAAAGTGTCCAAATCGCATTATCGAGCTGCCCTTTTTGACTAGCCGACTTCACGCTCCCAAAAAATCCAGACATAAGACCTTCGAAACCCGTTTTAATATTATTTTGCAGAAAAATAATTTGCCTTTCTAATGAAACAAACCGTAGTTGAATTGGTGCATTTGTTGGTTTTAAACGAAAGTACCAAAAGAAACGAAAAGACTTCCTGAATAGCCTAATATTTAGATTATTAGTGAACTCAAGACCTAATCAAGCTTGCTTTAGTCACACTGGCACCACTGCAATTCGCACAGAAGACCCGCGAACTCCCGCCGATTCGGCTCAACTGGCGGTGCGATTTTAAGATTTTTTAGCCTTTTATTTGGTTTTTATATGTACTTTTTAGACTCTCGAAACCCTCTTTAAAGCGGTGAAAGAAGTAGAAGAACATTGGAGAGAGCATTTACCGATGTGAGTTTTGTTTGCCAGTATTTCGAGGATACCGATTTGTGTGGTACTTATCAGCTTCTTTTCAGTCTCCTTGGCAAAGGCGTCGATCCACAACCGTTTCTCCTCGTCGAGGCTTTCGAATCGCATCTGGATGTGGTGATCTCGGAAATGATGAACGAAAAAGCCACCATTGATCAACTTAGAAAGTGAGGGATTTTTGAAAGTTTGGATGTTTCAAAAGGATGGCAGAATAGCAAAGCTATCCACCAGCAAGCTCACTTTTGATGTTTCTCTTTAGAACGACTTGCTACGTGGCCTTGCAAACTCTTCGCGCCATTCAAGAGCTTCATCGACTCAACTATGTGCACAGGTATACTTTTAAAGCTTTGGCTCTAAATACTCGAGTGTTGTTTGATCATCGTAATTTTCATTTTGCAGAGACGTTCGCTTGTCAGCCTTCCGTGTGCGTCGAGATGCTGCCTGGAAAATCGTGCTCACCTCGTTCTCCTATGTGAAGCTGAAAGCGCGTGGAGTGAACGGAAAGATCCAGCTGTGGTGAGGGTTTTGCAAGTGCTACAGTTGTTTAAATAAAGTAAGAATAAGTCTAATGATGGTTTTTCTTGGTTTAAATCTTGAACACTATTTTTTAGTAAGATCGCCCCTCGTCTCCGCACTTCGGCCCGATCAACGAAACTCTGGAGTATCGGCATGGAAGAGGCCAGAGATGTGTACACGCGAAACGATGATCTTGAATCGTGGTTGGTGCTATTGACTTTAAAGCATTATTAGAAAGCTTAGGTTTTGTAGATTCTAATAGTTTTTGAGTTTTTCAAAATCTATCACAAAAAAGTGTTTAAATTGTGGATTAAAGTTTGGCAAAATTGTTATCCCCGTTACTAAAGAAGCACCAAAATTTGTATTGGCTACTTACATTATGTAAATTATAACCTGTAGATTAGATCAAAGAGATTCTGAGTTAAAAGTACAACTTGATAAAGCTAATAAAGCTATTATAAGTTTTTTTAGGGCTTACATGACGGGCGATATGTGGGGTGTGTCGGTGTCCGGTCTTCCTTGGGAACGATTGAGCAAGAAAGAGGCGGTCCTTCAGATGAAAAAGGATCTCATCTCGCTCGATGACAGCGGTGATTATGTTGGTGAGTGGATTGCTTTAGAATTACATTATATTCATTGTCTAGAGAATCAAACGGTGAAAGATTTTAACGACGTAATGCCCCCGCATCTCCTGCACATCATTCGATATCTTTCGGTGAGTGCATTTTTTGGAAATTTCATGTATCTTTTTCAGATCATTGAAGGATCCCTTGATTACGAGTACCTGGTGCGTATTTGGATGGATCGAGTGCCTGAGGTTTGTTCTAGTTAAAACTTAAAGTGTTAGTCGTGTTTTTGGGGTTGTACTCGAGGTTTTGCGGCTTGAATACCTTAAAATATGACTAGCTTTAAAAGAATATTCAATTGAATAATACAAAAGGGGGTATTTTAAAGCATTCTTGGTTTAGTCGGCTTCACTGGGCGAGTTCCCCGAGAAACCCGATTGGGTGCATGTGCAACTGCGTCCCGAGCCAATCATCCGGCCTAGTGCGGTTTGTTTTTATATTGCTTAATTGGCTACTGTTAAATTCTTTACAATTATTGACGTTTTAGGGTGAGAAAGGTCCAGTGCTGCGGGTGGCCATGAAGGTTGATTCGTTCGAGAAGGTTCAAACGGAACACCCGACCACTGTAATGGGAGATCTGACGGTTAGTTTGCCTTGTGTTTTTAAAAATTGTACTTCATAAAAGTGTTTACTTCATGTGCTTCTAAAGTTCTAAAGTTCATTCATTTCTTTTTTATCAGAAAAAGAACGCCGCCGCCGCCAACGTCGCACAGAAGTCACCGAGGGAGATTCGATTCGGTATGTGTTTGGTGTTTTTTTTCAAATTTAACAAGTACACTTATAGTAAACTGCATACTTTTAATACTTTTTTTAATTTTAAGCCTTTAAAAGTTCAGTTTTGATTTGAACTCATAAACCTTTTCGAATTTTAGCAAGATTCGTCTCCGATTGATGAAGACGCAAGAAGATATCTCGGCTCAGGTCAGTGCTTACTTTCAATCTTTTGTAATCATTCAAAGTTTGTACTGTTTTTAAAGAAATTTTAAGTTAATCCTCATGTTTACTCTGAAATTTTTGTTTTTTTAGGAGGAACCACCCCATTTACCGGCTCGAGCACGCTTCATGAGTCGCGAGGTGACCGTTGGAGATCAGGTAAGGGTTTAGATTTTGAGGTTAAAGTTGCTTGAAGTGATTCGATCTGTAAATGATCATTGATTTTATTATCAAATTCCTGCACACGTTAGCCATTGTTTAGGCTCTGAGTGCTCAGTTTGAGGACAATTTTTCCATTTTAGATCCGCGACAGGAAACGAGAGACAAGTCGAGAGACGGATCGTACAAAAAAGCAAGGTTTGAAAAATTCAGCGCTGATTTCAAACTTGCAAAAGGAGTAGCTATACTATTTTGAGATTTTAGAAACTTGAACTGAAACTGAAATTTAACTCTAACTCTTTCTCGTTTAGGTGCGACGACTCGGCTGAGTGTGAAACTCGACAGAACGATGGCCACCCAAGACTGAGCGCAGTGATTCACTGTAACGAAGTTACGGATTAATTTGGTTTCTTTCTGGTTCTTTGGTTGATCATTTGGATGGGATAAAGATTCGAGCTTTTAGGAACTATTAAACTATTAAAGCTTAACTATTAAAATTTTGTCAGAAACAACCTTTCGGAAGACGCCTAAAAATTTTCTTGACCTTTTCCACGAAAAAATCAAGCATCTGGTTTCTCTTTTGCCAATCTGGAACCAATCTCTTACAACTCTGACCAAGTAATGCGTAATCATTGGGCAAAAGGAATTGCTTAAGTAGTCCAAAGTTTTAAATCAAGTTTAAGTTTGTTCATTTTAAAATTTGACTTCTCTCAATTCTAGCTGGTAAATTGAGATCAACTTTTTACCTGGAATTGTGGAGTGAATATCTTTTTTTATCCGAAAGTGCAAAAGTTCAATTTCATTCGGCAGTGATAAGCAAATAGAAAAGCTTTGAGCTAACCGCAAAAAGTTTCATTTTAGTTGACTATGCGGCTGGATTTTGAAAATTAATTAGTCTAGCTTTTTACAATAAATGGATGGATCTTGAGCTGATCTAAATAAAATTTTGATTTTCTTCTGATTTCGATGACTGGTTTTAATGCTGTAAAAAGAATGTTTCAACTTGTTCAAAGCAGTGGTTTAATAGGCTTTTAATAGGCTTAAAATAAGGCTTTGGTTTTCAGATAATTGTCTAACTTGTAATGATGAATAATACTTTTTGAAGTGAACAATACTTTTTTCGTGTTCTAATTTGGTCAATGTTATCAGGAAAATGAGAAAATGAGCAAATTGGGGATTATCGCAAAGAATGGGCATTCTTTAGACCCTTAACAAAGGCTATTCTGTCTGTTTTATCATTTTAATCGCTCAACTGATTGATTTCACTAAATGGATGAATCTCTTGAGCTGATCTTGCGCTGACAAAGCTGAGAAAAAGCTCTCTGCTCTTCTGCATTGAGAATTTATTTAATCAATTTATCAATTTGCTTGTTTTTGCATTGATAATTGCTTTCAAATTTTCTTTTCCTCAGAAAATTCCTCAGAAAACTAAACAATAAATTCCTAGGTGGTAGTCAACAATAAATTCCTCGTTTCTCATTTGTTTTGACTGTAAACAAAGAAAAAAGTCTTTTGTTTTGACTGTAAACTAAAAAAAAACCAGTTTTTAAAAGCAAAATTTCAATTTTTCTTTTCAAAGTTTCTATTTTTCAGGAATTTGAAGTTGCTCAAGAAATTAGCTGCACAAACAGCTGCACAAGACTTACCGTATTTCCTCTAATAAAGCCCCCCTGACCAACTTTAGACGTCTCGTTCTCAACCCCATTTTGAGATATTTTTATGTTTAATATATCAAAAGATAGCCCTTAATGTCTTCTATCTTTTGATATATTAAACATAAAAATATCTCCAAATGGAGCTGAGAACGAAGCGTCCAAACTTGGTCAAGGGGGGGGGGCGTTTATTAGAGGAAATACGGTAATAACTTTAATCGAAACAAGCTTACAGGTACGGGAAGCGATAGGTACGATAAGCGATAGCTGCAATAAGCGACTCTCAAAATGATCCTTCGACCTCTCACCGCATTTTTCTATTTTTCGTCAGTGTTTGGCTTGGAGAGGTAGAGAAATCTGCAAAAAAAAACCAGATGGTGTTATCTCAATAAGGCCTCGGCTTCGGAAAATTTGCATCTATAGGCAAACGGACACGCTGAATCCAAGAAAAATCGTTTCAGCACCTGATTTTCATAGGCTTTCCCTACTTTTGTACCAAATTTTATTTAATAACAAAGACAACAAATGAAAATAAGCTAACATAGCAATAAAGTGGATAACGCTTAGCATATTAATAAAGTAATGAGGAAAGTAATACGCTTAGTAACCTTTTCCCAAAAGACATCAAACTCTCATCATTACTCTGCCACTTCCAAAGAATTTCGTAAAAGTTGTCATTCCAAAGCTCCCCCTTCAACCAGTGCTCAACCAATGCCCTGTTTTGACTTTTAAATTGGCTCCAAAGATACCCGATGTCTTGAGGGTGGACGCTAGTAACTGAATTAATGAAATTTTGTGAATGATTCACTGTCCTATGCACATAGCCCAAATTAGAAAGGTTATTGGAAGCAGCTCAACGATCGGTATGCACAGTTGTTCCCGGTAAAACATCTTTTAATGATGACCTAAGAGCTGAAATTATTTTTATGGGATTCAGCGTGCCCGATTACCTATAGATGCCTATAAATGTAAATTTATAGGCAGCTATAGGTAAATTTTCTGAGGCCACGCCAGCCCTAATTGCAATGGCACCAACCAAATTTCATTGGAAAATCATTTAGCATTCGAGTGATGTCGTTCAACATTTGGAATTGCGGCGTGAACGTTGAGAATGGGGTGCTGAAAATCGCGAAACACATAGCGCTTGTCAATCCGGATATCGTCGCTTTACAGGTTGGAGTTAGCGTTGCATCTAAAGAATTTCGTTGGGATTGGTTTCGACCCGATGTCTAGGATTGAATGATAATCGTGGTGACGTAGGCAGACCAACCTCAAGCACTCTTTAACACAACAAAGCTCATAGCTCAAGCTGATTCAGAAAAACTATGAACGAATCAAGAAGGCTTTCAGAAAGCCTTTTGAGAATTATAAACAATACGTTCGAAAACATACGTTCAAAATAAGCAAAATTCCAAAGGTACCAAATACTAAGAAATGGCAAAGTAAGACGTGGCAAAGTAAGGAGATATATGCAAGAATATAAAGAAACATCTTTATGTTCTTACATAAAGAAACTTCTTCATGTTCTTACATAAAGAAGCCTCTTTATGCTCTTGTCACAAAAGAAATCCACAAAGCGGTAAGGTGGGAAAGGAACCTTCCGAAAAGCGCAACTGATTCCTCTTCTCGGGGTAGGCTCATGGTCATTTGCGGGTCCTTTTGCGCAACTCGCTATAACTCTCTTCTAAGTTGACCAATCTTTATGATTTTGGTTTCATTTTTTAGATCTCAATAAGTGCAACAAAATGACACCAACATCATAAAAATTGACCGATTTAGAAGAAAGTAATGATGAGTTGCGCAATGATCCAGTTTAAAATGATTTGATCGCAAATGATCCGTAAATAAAATGGCGGAAATTAGCCTAACCCCGAAACGAGAGCTTTTGCAAAAGCTTATGTTACAAGTTAGGTTCTCAATAAGCTTCTTTGTATGTCTTCTTCATCTTCTGCTTGTGCAACTCCAAAATCGTGTTTCTTTTCTTCTCCCGACCCGTCATCATCTAAAAAAAAGAGTTAAACAATTGTTTTCTGATTAAAACTAAAGTAAACATTATAGAAGAATAAAACCAAGGAAAAAAAGAATAAATATACGACAAAAATACAGCGTTTCAACTGCCATAACAATACCGTCAAAACTTTTCACACTCTCTGTAAAATAGCCGACTTTTCAATCATAAAGATGGCCAATCTTTGAGCCAATCCTATGATTGAGCCGACTTAGAAGAAAGTTATGGCGAGTTGCGCAAAAGGACTCAGTTGTGCAAATGATCTAGTTGCGCAAAAAAACTAGAAAGAAACTAGCCTACCCCTCTTCTCTAGAAAAACTTTTGCGCCCAGGGAGCACCATTTAGAAAACAGACAAAACAAGTGCGAAAATAGAATTGACATGCCACAATTACCTTTGAATTGAAATTTTGAAACTAAATTTGCGCAGTGGTAAAGTTACTTGACCAGATCTGTGCAAAATAAAACGACAGACAAGCTATAGATTCTAGTCTCAGCTCTATTGGCGCTTGTGTTTCCATTTTAAAACACTTTTTCTTAGGGTAATCAAGGGTTACGAAAGGGTCTGCTTACGAAAATAACATTTGACCTTAATGGCTAAATCTATTAAGGCTAAATCCTAACTTCAATCCGAGTCGATGACACAGCTAGTGGCCCCTTTCTCTAGTCCGAGCTAGTGGCCCCTTTCTGGGTGAGAAAATTGTCAACCAAAACGTCTAGCGGCTTCACCTTGCCATTTCGTACACAGTTGTCTGAAAAGCACACATAGCCAGTGGGGTGTACGGGGCATCGTGCAAGCCTGCCACCTATAGTTTTAAGCGAACTTCTGTTTTCACACAGGAGGAGTCACACTCGGCGTCGGAGCCTAAGCCATAGATAAAATTAAAATTCTCCTTTCAGGAGGTCGAGTTCGAGGGATGCGCGAAGAACATCACCCAATATTTGCCGGCTCATTGGACGATTGTCACGCCGGATCGCGAGTATCCCGATGCGAACATCATCACAAAGCATAAGGTAGGGAAATTGGCAGGGAATTTACATTTAATCACACAAATAATATGGTACAAACAATGTACAAGCACAAAAGCTAAGCCCTAAATGTAAGGAAAGGCCTAATAAATATCTAATGCCTAATAAAAACTCTAATAGAAGCTTCTAAACTCTAATAGAAGCCTCTAAACTCTAATAGAAGCCTCTAAACTCTAATGGAAGCCTTCTAGAGTTAGAGATTAGAGTTTTTATCAGGTTGTCCGGAAATAAATGCGCGTTTTCAACTCGAATATTTAAAATCCCATAACTTGGTCCAAACAAAACTTGATTAATCGAAATAAGAACCATTACAATTAACGCATTTTTGTCAACGAGAAACGAGTTTATTTATGCCGCTCGCATAGAAGTCCGCGGTTCTGGAGGCGATAAAGTCGGCGAAGGCGTTTTTAGCATCGTCTTGAGCATTATTTTCAACAAAATTTAAAAGTATGGTTAATGAGAGCACGAACACAGCTTTCGAATAAATAAATATACTTTTATTAGGCTGAGTCACATGAAACCAAATTGAAGGTTTTTGTGGCCAAGGCTTTGATATCAATTGAAAACTCTAATCTAGTACAAAACTTTTTTACATAGATTTCTCTGTCTAATTCTGTTTCATTTAAAGGTCATCGATTTCGTTGCCCCCAGCGATTCGGCTTCACTGTACGCGCAAATCGAATTCCCCACAGGCTCACGGTTGAACATTTGGGGAGTCCACGCAGCCTATCAGTGAGTTACAGCTATTAAAAGATTACTAAATTTCCAAAAAGATCATTTGGGAGTCCACGCAGCCAATCATTGAGTTACAGCTATTCAAATATTACTACAGCTGTAACTGGGGAGTCCACGCAGCCAATCATTGAGTTACAGCTATTCAAATATTACTAAATTTGCAATTTTCTAAAAATTATTTGATTCAAATGATCAAAAAAACATTTAGAAGCTTAAAAACTGTCTAAAATGGTTGAATTGTTTTTTTTTTAATTTCCAAGTTTCAACTTAACTCAAAATTCGCATGGAAAAAGCGAGGCAATCCATTTCTCAAAGGTAATTAAAAAAATTTGCTCTTTTCAAATTTCTAAACATTTTAATGAGTACATCATTTGCGCCTTTAAATGTCGAAAACTCATGCATCTTAACGTGAAAAAGTCAAGGAATTCAGAGCTTATGGCCCATATGCTGCTTACAACAAAATGGTCACCAATCTTTCGCAAATCATCACCGCCGAGCACTGGCACAAAGCAGGTTCGATCATCTAATCACTGAAACTGAAATTTTACTTGTTTCATGGTCAAAACTGGATATAGGCTTTTTAAATTAATCAAAACATCATCTGGAATTGAAAAAATTGAAATCTTTTTGATTAAAAAAATTGCTGCTCTCAAAAAATGAAATTTATCAAAAATGTGCTCATTTTTGCTAGTCAAGATGGCCGCAAATTTGCAATAATGAAGCTTAAAAAGCAAACTATAAAGGAACTATAAAGGAGCTATAAAGGAACTATAAAGGAATTATAAAAGAACTTTAAAGGAACTATAAAGGAATTATAAAGGAGCTATAAAAGAACCTGAAAGGAACTATAAAAGAACTATAAAGAAGCTTTAAAGGACAAATTTCAGAAGAAAAAAAGGAAAAACAGTTTTAGAATCATTTAGGAATCGTTTTTATAGCTTTTAAAATATCAGATTACTTTTACTTCTATAGTAATTAACTCTAAAAACATATTAATCCAGAAAAAGATGAAAAAAGACGATTTTTTAGAGCTCAAACTCGAATTTAACTGTTTTTCAGCAGCCTGCCGATAGCACTTTTTGTACCGCTTGGCTAGGGTTGTTAAAGTCATTAAAAATGCTACGGTTCTTCTATTCTATGCAAAATTAGGCCTAGATTTAGGATGAATTCTTGTTTTTCAGCTTAGGTTAATGTATTATCTTAAAAAAATCAAACAGATGCATCACGCAACACTATCAATGCTGCATTCTGGGTTAGGCTCTTCAGAAAGTCTTTTCGGCTTTAGCTTTTCATTCCTTTTTGTACTTTCACAAAATTTCACTATTAATGAATAATATTAGACTTTCAAATGTTAATTGATAATATTTGACTGCTCAGAAAGTCTTTTCATTCCTTTTTAAAGGTAAAACAATCTTAAAAGCGCACCGCCAGTTGATCCAAATCGGTATCCTCGAAATACTAGCATACTAGAATACTAGCAAACAAAACTCACATCGGTAAATGCTCTCTCCAATGTTCTTCTACTTCAGATCGATCTTCAGAAAAAGGGTAAACACAGGTCGATGCAAAAACAGTGAGCTTCCTGGTGGAAAACTTTGCTATTCTGCTATCCTTTTGAAACATCCAAACTTTCAAAAATCCCTCACTTTCTGAGTTGATCAATGGTGGCTTTTTCGTTCATCATTTCCGAGATCACCACATCCAGATGCGAATCGAAAGCCTCGACGAGGAGAAACGGTTGTGGATCGACGCCTTTGCCAAGGAGACTGAAAAGAAGCTGATAAGTACCACACAAATCGGTATCCTCGAAATACTGGCAAACAAAACTCACATCGGTAAATGCTCTCTCCAATGTTCTTCTACTTCTTTCACCGCTTTAAAGAGGGTTTCGAGAGTCTAAAAAATACATATAAAAACCAAAAAAACTTGTAAAAGGTAAAACAATCTTAAAATCGCACCGCCAGTTGAGCCGAATCGGCGGGAGTTCGCAGATCTTCTGTGCGAATCGCAGTGGTGCCAGTGTGACTAAAGAAAGCTTGATTAGGTCTTGAGTTCACTCATAATCTAAATATTAGGCTGTTCAGGAAGTCTTTTCGTTTCTTTTGGTACTTTCGTTTAAAACCAACAAATGCACCAATTCAACTACGGTTTGTTTCATTAGAAAGGCAAATTATTTTTCTGCAAAATAATATTAAAACGGGTTTCGAAGGTCTTATGTCTGGATTTTTTCGAGCGTGAAGTCGGCTAGTCAAAAAGGGCAGCTCGATAATGCGATTTGGACACTTTAGTTAAGGAAACCTATCATGATGTCAATAGATAAAAGATAGAGCACAAAAGGTTAGGTATATAGCCAAATTTTTAGAGAAATTGATTCAGCCAATTTCTTCCTAGAGGTTCTTAAAGATTTTTACGAAAAACACTCTCGAATTTTCTTGAAAGTGAACCCAAATTGACTTCAAAAGATGCGAAATTGAAAAAGAAACACTTTTTATTTAGAGCAAACCATAGGTGAATTGGTAAATTTGTTATTTTTCAAAAGTGAAGTATGAAAAGGAACGAAAAGACTTTCTGGAGAGCCTAATATAACTAAAATCGATCTAAAACAATTGCAGGCCGAGCAGCGGACATTCAAACGATTCTCAGCAGTCCTGAGATGGCTGAAGCACTGAAAGAGGAGGACAAGATCCCGATGATTGTCGCCGGTGACTTCAACAGTCCAAGTCACCTGGATTGGACCGATGAGACAACGTGAGCACTAGGCTATTTTTCGCCGAATTCTGAATGTTTTTGCTTTAAGAAACAGGGTGTCAGAATAATTTAAAAAGCCAGAATAAAAATAAGACAAATTTGAAACTCAAAATCAACAAGTAAACAGTGGTTTTGACATGGAATTGGGTAGCAATTTGGTAGCCGTCGAGATTTTACAAAATATTTCCGTTTCTTCACTCCTTAGTGAAGAAACGGAAATATTTTGTAAAATCTCGACTAGGTAATTCTAAAACAAAACTTGAGAATTTAAAATTCCCCAATTTCCAGATCAATCCACGGTGGTTGGGCGGTCCCGTGGCCAGCCACGAAAGAGTTGATCGATTTCGGCTTCATCGACTCATTTCGGGCGCTCTACCCGAGTCCAGTGGAGGATCCAGGCAAGAGAACCAAACATGGCAAGAGTACCAAGCGTGGAAAGAGAACCAAGCATGGAAAGAGAACCAAGCATGGAAAGAGAACCAAGCATGGAAAGAGTACCAAGCATGGCAAGAGATCCTAGCATGGCAAGAGAGCTAAGCATGGCAAGAGACCCAAGCGTGGCAAGAGAACCAAGCATGGAAAGAGAACCAAGCGTGGAAAGAGAACCAAGCGTGGCAAGAGAACCAAGCATGGCAAGAGTACCAAGCATGGCAAGAGAACCAAGCATGGCAAGAGAATCAAGAAATCAAGCATGAAAATCTACTAGAAATATGGGATTGTATTCAAAACGGTTAAACTCTCAAAGTGGACAGTTCAGTATTAAAGCGAATCGGCGAAGATGCAGTTTTTGGATCGCATTGTTCTCCCAGTTTAGCTGCTGCTTAAGTAACACAATGGTTTAACAGGATGCAGAATTTGTAGCCTAAGCTTGTAGCAAAAAGACTAACAAGGAAAGGATGATTGGGCCTCGTGGTCTTTGATATATAGAGCTTTTCCAATGATATTATATATTAAACAGATGCCTTAAAGCCTTAAACAGACCATTCGACGCAGAATTTTACGCTGATTCCAATGACGTAAAAATTAGCGACCGAATGGTGGGTAATCACCGCCGAACTAACATAAAAGTTTTGATCATTGGAATCAGCGTAAAATTCTGCGTCGAATGCTTTCAAGCCGACACAAAACGTTCATCAGTTCATCAATTTAATTTATATATTGTCTTTGAAACACAGTAATTTCAGCGTACACCTGGTCGACTTGCAACAAGTTTAACAGTGAATACGATTTCGTCATTCCCGAGCCACAGGACCGAATCGATTTCATTTTCTATCGTGGTGGACTCAAGCCGATTCGGTGAGTTCAAAGCTTGCCAAGTTAGACGTTTCAACCGTACCAAGAACTACACCAGATTTATAGAATTTAGCAAAGAGTTCAGTGCCGTTCTCGATCCGTTTTCTAAAACACATGCCCTTTCTCTTTTCCCGTAAACTTGTTTCCAGCTTTTATCTAATTTTATTTAATCTAATTTGGATTTCAATAAAGGTAAGAATAGAAAAGATATTTAGAAAAGATATTACAGGAAAATTTCTAGCAAAAATATAAACAAACTCACCGCAAAGAGAAAAACTCTCTGTAAGCTGTAATTTTTGATGCAAAAATCAGCTCTATATCAGCTTTATATCAACTCTATATCATCTCTATATCAGCTCTATATCATCTCTATATCAACTTTATATCATCTCTATATCAGCTCTATATCAGCTCCATAGCAGCTCTATATCAGCTCTGTATCAGCTCTATACCTACCTCCATTGAATCAAAATTAGACTGAATAAAATCGAGAAACAAGGTTATGGTAGAAAGAGAAAGGGACACGTTTTAGGAAACAGGGATTGAGTCGATTGAGTCGATCTTTGAGTCGATTGGGTCGATTGAGAAGATCTTTGAGTCGATTGAGTCGATTGAGTCGATCTTTGAGTCGATTGAGTCGATTGAGTCGATCTTTGAGTCGATTGGGTCGATTGAGTCGATCTTTGAGTCGATTGGGTCGATTGAGTCGATCTTTGAGTCGATTGAGTCGATTGAGTCGATATTTGAGTCGATTGAGTCGATTGAGTCGATCTTTGAGTCGATTGGGTCGATTGAGTCGACTCAATCCCCATTTTCAGATCACAAATCTACGGGGGCACCGAGCCGATCAAGCCAATTCCAAATCATAAACAAAACGATTATCCATCCGATCACTTTGCCGTTGTCACCGATTTTGCTTTCGTCAAAAAACGATCAAAAGATTTGGAGGTTTTTGTTTAAATTACGATACCAAAAGTGTGATTTCGATACCAAACCTTTTTTTGTACAAAACTTGAATAAACGTCGGTCGATTCTTTATTATCTGTCAAACTTATCAATCAAAATTCGCAAACTTGAAACATGACAATTTTGAGAGAAACTTTTTTTTTGATAGAAACGGTCTTTTTAGCTTCATTTTCCCATCAGATCTTTATTTAATGAAAAAGCAATCAATTTTCTACATTCTACACTACAAAATTCTACAACAAAATCTATTTTTCTTTTCTTTTTCTTTTCTTTTTCCTTCTCTTTCCCCCTTTTTTTGCATTTTGACTGCAGTGCTGCTGAAAAAAAAAGACAAAATCAAGCTTTGATTTGGAAAAATGACAATTTCCGGCGTGACAATCGTCCAATGAGCCGGCAAATATTGGGTGATGTTCTTCGCGCATCCCTCGAACTCGACCTCCTGAAAGGAGAATTTTAATTTTACCTATGGAGAACAAAATTGTTTTGACAACAATTTTTTATAGAAATTTCAAAAATAATTGTTAATTTGTTTGATTTTTAACAAATTTAATCATTTTTAAATTTAAAAACCTTTAAAATTGAACTATTTTATTCAACTTTCACTTCTTTTCTATTGATCTTTAGCGATTTGTCAACCTAAAGATAACGATGAAATCAGATTTCGTTTTGAATTTGAACCGTAAAGTAAACTTTTTAAGTTACCTTTTAAGTAAACCGAAAGTAAATCGTAAACAAAATAGCTTATTCAGTTAGTATTCTGTTAGCTAGAGAACAAAAAGTAGCTGCTTTTGCTTTACTTAAAGATATTGAAAGATTGAAGATATTGAAACAAGCCTGTAGCCTTAAAGATATTGAAACAAGCCTGTAGGGTTTGTTGGGTTGAATAGATTTTGGGTAAGAGATAAGAATAGATAAGAGATTGAGGTTGTATGATACTTTTAATACCTTTTAACTTAACTAAAGTTCAAAAGGAGGTCAAAGAAAGAGTAGTCAACAAGGATCGAACTCGGATCTTCTGGATTAGGCTGTTGCTTTACCATTTTATCACTGATAGAAAGAGAAGAAAGAGAAAGAAGATAGAAAGAGAAGAAAGAGAAAGAGAAAGAAGATAGCAAGAGAAAGAAGATAGAAAGGGAAGAAAGAGAAAGAGAAAGAGGACAGAGAAAGAGAATGAGAAAGAAGATAGAAAGGGAAGAAAGGGAAAGAGAAAGAGGAAAGAGAAAGGAAATAGAAGAAAATCATTTAAAATCTGGTTCACTTGCTTGGACAGACTTGGCGACAACAAAAAGCTCTTCACATTGTCGCAGGATTTTGACTGCCGCTAGTTTGCTCTTTTTTCTGAAAATTAAAAATACATGTACGGGAGAAGAACAAAAGGAAATGTAAAATTGAAAAGCAATTCTTTAATACTAGTTATAATCTACAAATATTGCTTTCTTTTTTTTTTGGATGTTTGAATGTTTTCTCTTGGCGGTTAGAGAATTTGTATAGTTTTTAGGGAATTTGCATAGTTGTCATGGAAACGCAAGAATACAAATCTTGCCAAATAGATCGTCTGTTTTGACTTTTATCTAGTTTATCTCACTTGGTCTGACCTGATGAGTCTGACCTCAACAAGACTTTTAGAGAAAATCCTCATTGATTCTCGTTTTCCTCAAGCGAAACGAGAACCCAAAGATGATAATCGTTTGGAGAAGGAGAAGAACAAAAGGAGGAGAAGGAGAAGGAGAAGGACAAAAGGAAATGTAAAATTGAAAAGCAATTCTTTAATATTTATTATAATCTACAAATATTGCTTTCTCTTTTTTTTGGATGTTTGAATGTTTTCTCTTGGCGGTTAGGGAATTTGTATAGTTGTCATGGAAACGCAAGAATACAAAGAATTTGTTTTATTTAGTCAATGTAATGCAGCCAATGTAATGCAGCTTAAAGCTTAAAGCAACTAAAAGTTAAAAGTTCTAATTATCTAATTAAGATATCTAATTAATGTTTATTATGTTAATTCTTTACATTATTTCTTTATTGTTTCAAAATTTGATTAACAATTAAATCAAGTTGATTTTAATAGAGAATTTGATGTTAACACGTTGACGACATTGTCACCTGATGCTGTCTGACACATATTCGTTCGCCTGGGACATTGTCACCTGATGTCAGGTGACATTTTTTGTCGAAAAAAAACAACGTTGTCCCATGCAATTGTTTGTGCAAAAACGTCATTGTCGTCAACGTGTTAAAATTGAGCAATTTCCAATGAGATCGGTCATAAATTTTCATGACATTTATGACATTTAAAACAGTATTACCCTAAAGTCTCGAGTATAAATTCATCCGAGTATAAGTTCTGCCTTAATTTACATTCGCTTTAATTGCTTTGAATTTCTTTTTGTTGGGTTTTTATACATTATTGTTATATAAACTTTTATTGTTATATAAACTTTATTGTTCTTGGAGCGCGGGATACTACAGGGTGACAGCCTATCACCATTGTTTGTGACAGCCTATCACCATTGTTATGTGCATGGATACATCCAGACGATAGTGTTGAAGAAGACGCTGGAAAGCATCTCTTTCGACCGTCGACGTGGACTTTGGCCGGATCAAGAGGCCAGGGAGGGATCCATAGGGCGGATCCATAGGGCGGATCCATAGGGCGGATCCATAGGGCGGATCCATAGGGCGGATCCATAGGGCGGATCCATAGGGCGGATCCATAGGGCGGATCCATAGGGCGGATCCATAGGGCGGATCCATAGGGCGGATCCATAGGGCGGATCCATAGGGCGGATCCATAGGGCGGATCCATGAGCACCGGAGAGGAGCAGGGCGGACGCGCCGAGCCACGCCCGGAGCAACAAATAACTGCATAAAATTGCTATAACCTTGCTATAACCCTCAATAAATTTACTTCTATTATTGTTCTTAAAAGGCAAAAAGTTATGCTGCAGCGGGGTTCGAACCCTCGACACACCGCACCGGAGACAGCCGTCAATTTGCATGCGAATACCAAACAGAACTTATACTCGCGACTTTAGGGTATTAATTAATTAACTTAAAGCGATATTTTGCTTATTATTGTTTATTTATTGTTTATTATTGTTTATTATTGTTTTAGTAATGACCTCATTGAATATTTGGGAGTTGGCCAAGGAGAAACTCCGGGAAAATCAAGAGAAAGCTATGGAAATCGATGAGAAATTGGAGGATGATGGGAATGCGATGAGTGGTTTGTGATTGGGAAATAGACTGGGAGATAGAAAGTGATTTGTAGCTTTAAATTAATAAACTTTATGATTCCTTTCTTTAGAAATATTCATTCTTTCTTTCTTTCTTTCTTTATAGCAATCTTTTATAGCAATCTTTACACTTTCTTTTCCAGTAAATGAAATCAAGCGTCGCCATGAATCAGTGGTGATCATTTGTGGGAGTCAAAATTGCGTGAGTTTCAATTTTATTCAACCAGAAAAAGCAATTCAAGTTATTTTTCAGAAAAATAAGTAGCTTTTTAATGAAATAAACGATTTGTTTAATGGATTTGTTTAGTGGGTTTGTTTGTTTTGAAATGGAAGTATAAAAAGAAACGAAAAGGAATGAAAAGACTTTCTGAGCAGTCAAATATTATCAATTAACATTTGAAAGCCTAATATTATTCATTAATAGTGAAATTTTGTTTGTTTTTTGTTTAAAAAATGATAAAGGAAAGATTTTAGGGGAAATCCTCGTTGATTCTTCGTTTTCTCGAGCGAAATGAGAACCCAAAGATGACGATCGGTTTGGAATACACGTACGGGAGAAGGACAAGAGGAAATGTAAGATTGAAAGAGCAATTCTTTAAACAATTAATTTCAAATATTCAATCTATTTCTTTATCGTTAAATCTTTTATCCATTTTATTTAACAATCAAGTACAATATTTGGTTTAAATGGTTTAATTTGGGTAAGCCAAACAATGAAAGTAGGCATAATAATAATAATAAGCGTCGAGCGTCGCCTAAATTGTTAATTGCTCGAAATCTCGAGAGCCGCTTATCAGAACCTATTGATGTGGGGTCGAAAAATGTAGCTGACGATGAGATCTAGTGGGGGATTTGAGTGTTGAGCTTCTGGGGAAACTTTGAAAGCCGTAAAATAGTCATTAACTCGGCTCACCGGGGTGCACTACTATTAGAGAAAATACGGTAATCACAACTTACACATTAACACCTAGGGGAATATTCTATCGTTTATGAGGATGGGACAATGTAGGGAACGATGTACGAGGAGAAGGCTACCCGCTTTATATAAGCTTGCGCCTTAGACAAGTTTGCCCATTTGGACGCAGGGAAGGGGCCTAGGAAACCAGTCTTGGAAACCAGTCTTGGAAACCAGTCTTGGAAACCAGTCTTGGAAACCAGTCTTGGAAACCAGTTCACCATATGGCTACGGTTGAGCTAGATCACCTTAAGCTACTTTTGAGTTTTTATTGAGCTAGATCTCGTTATAAATGAGACCTAGCTCATCTTGTGCAGTTTTTAGGCTGATTCCAATGAGGAATCAGCCTAAAAACCAGAAAAGGAACCAAATTTGTAGAGAAAAGGAACAAAATTTCCATGAAGCCGAATATCTAGAAAAAAAGAACCAAATTTTAGTTTTTCCGTGTCTGTAACGCAAGATATTTGGCAAAAAAGAACATTTTTAGTATATCTATTTAAGTCGCGCTTCTCTAGCAAATAGCCTAATGGTTAAAAGAATTGTATTAGAAGATAGCCTAGTGGATAAGAGGCTTGTATCAGAAACAAGTTATGCTTTTTCCTTTTACGAAGTTCAATTCCTTTTACGTCACAAATTTTTGCTTTCATTTTATTCAATTCAATTTCCTTTTTCTTTTACCTAATGGTACCTTTCTTTTTGAACTTTAAAATTGAAAATTTTGAGAGAAAACCTTTCTGAAGTGATCTTTAACAACAAAAATACTTGAAAAAATGGTAAACAAAGTTAATGTTGCTTTTAGAATAAAGACGTTGGACATTTATGGGAGTTGGGCGGTGGTTCGAGGCTTTCATCGCTTCTCTCCATTCCACTCACTCCACAGAATATTGAGTAAGCTTTTTGAGGCTTTGAGGGCAAAATTATCAAACCCAATATCTAGAAGATTGTTTCTATTTAAAAGATTCTTTCGCTAGTGGTTTATTTCAAGTGATACCATATCGAAAGAAACTTTTCTGCACCCAATTCATCGCTTCAAATCGCTTTGAAGCGATGAATTGGGTGCAGAAAAGTTTCTGACAAAGAAAACAGAAGGATTTTAAAGTTTTGCCCTCAAATTTTAAGATTTTTACAATTGTAGATCTATCTAATGAGTTTGGGAAGAATTTAGGAAGAAAATGAAGAAGAAACAAGAACTACACTTTACAATTACCCTCTCAGCTTCCAGATTAAGCTAATTTCTTTTGAAACTAGTATTTTTAAATTGGTTTTCGATTGAAATTTGAGTAATTTTGAGTAATTTACTTGCTTCGGAGAAATTAGAATCATTTCTTTTGACCTTTAAAAGTAAGACTTTAATTTTTAAAGCATTGTTTTACTTTTAAAGAATTGCTTCCCTTGTCATCGTTCTTGATCTTACAAAACCGCACGAGTTATGGATTACGGCAGAGAAGCTAATTGAAGGTTAGTAATTTATTGAAGAAAAAGCATTCAATTTGTAAATCTACTGTTAAACTATTATAAAAAGAAGTCAAATTGTAAGTCAATTGAACATTTATAGCAAAAAATTAACATCAAAATATTAGGGTGGTGCAAAAGAAACTGCCGATTTGACGGTAAATTCAAAAAAAAAGATGGCGTTCGATGGTGACATGATCACAATGGAATATTTTCGCAAGATCTCGAGCAGATTGGCATGGATCGGCCTGAATAACGTTTCTCAGCTTGGCTTCGTTCACGACTTCTGGCCTCGAGCCGTGCTCGTAATCTTCCAAAGCCTCGTCTCGCTCTCGGAATCGTTGAAACCAAGTCTGACACTGCCTGAGAGACAAACTACCATCTCCGAAAGCAGCACAGAGAGAACGATGCGATTCGGCAGCAGACTTTCCAATTGTGAAGTTAAACAGTAATGCTGAAGTTAAACAGTAATGCTGCTCGTAGTAATGCTGCTCGTAGTAATGCTGCTCGTAGTAATGCTGCTCGTAGTAATGCTGCTCGTAGTAATGCTGCTCGTAGTAATGCTGCTCGTAGTAATGCTGCTCGTAGTAATGCTGCTCGTAGTAATGCTGCTCGTAGTAATGCTGCTCGTAGTAATGCTGCTCGTAGTAATGCTGCTCGTAGTAATGCTGCTCGTAGTAATGCTGCTCGTAGTAATGCTGCTCGTAGTAATGCTGCTCGTAGTAATGCTGCTCGTAGTAATGCTGCTCGTAGTAATGCTGCTCGTAGTAATGCTGCTCGTAGTAATGCTGCTCGTAGTAATGCTGCTCGTAGTAATGCTGCTCGTAGTAATGCTGCTCGTAGTAATGCTGCTCGTAGTAATGCTGCTCGTAGTAATGCTGCTCGTAGTAATGCTGCTCGTAGTAATGCTGCTCGTAGTAATGCTCCTCGTAGTAATGCTCCTCGTAGTAATGCTCCTCGTAGTAATGCTCCTCGTAGTAATGCTCCTCGTAGTAATGCTCCTCTTAGCACAAACTTTTGCTCGACCATGATCTAAATAAAAAAAATATAAGCATTTTTAAATAAAATAAACAATAACCAAAAAATTCAAATGTCGAAATAAATAGCAAACAAATATGCGAACAAAACATAAAAAAATAATGCCGTTAGCATCGCTTGTTTCTGATAAATGAGAGCTGATACCCATCAGGAGTTTCTTTTGCACCACCCTAATAGGTTTATGTGAAAAGAAAGTGCTCAGTGGAATAGATTTAGCTGAAAATTTGGCTAGATACCTAACTTTTTGAGCTCTATCTTTTTTCTATTAACATCAAAATATTGGGTTGGGGAGAATGAGTCGGCGCCGAAAATCAAAAAAAAGTCTAAAACTTCTATTCGACTTTGTCAAATAATATGCGTTTGATATGAGTAGAATGGTTAACTAATTCTCTACAAAATCACATTTAAAAGAAAATTCAAACAGCGCCTCCGCTCAAGAAAAAGCCATTTTTTCACAAAAACTACAAACTGTGATCTAGAAAAAACCATTGGTGGGATCTTCCTGCAAATTTGGCAACTTAAGTAATTGAATGTGCTCTATCTTTTTTATATAAACACCAAAGAAGGTTTATGTGAAAGAAACTGTTCAAATGATGAGTCGGACTCTTTGCCATTTTAACCAGCTGCGTTTGGAAGTTCATAAACTCCACGAAAGAAAAGCTTTGTGGAATCTCTCAAAAGTGATTTTGTAGAGAAATAGTGGATCCTTTTGATGAAACCAAACGTATGTTTAAAGAAGGCTTTATGCGTGCAAAAAGTCTCTTCAAAGTTGGGCGCCGACTCATTCTCCCCAACCCAATAGGTTTATGTGAAAGAAAGTGCTCATCGAGTACTTTCAAAGTGCTCCTTGAGTACTTTGAAAACGTTTTTAGAGTTCTGTTGTTTGAAATTCAAAGATTCAAAGATTTGAAAAGTTTTAGATTAGACTTTATTTGATCAAATTTGATTATTTGACTTTATTTTATTAAATAATCAAATTTGATTTGGTTTTTTGAATCAAATTTGAATCAAATTGATCAATTTGATCAAGGAACTCGTGCTCGAATCAACGACGTTTTGCGTGAAGTAAACCGTTTAACTCCGACTGTTCACGATCGATTATTGGCAAATGCTAAAGCAAGAATTGCTGGCCATTCAGTGGGTTTTACTTTGACAAACAATATGATAACATTTACCAAGAAATTTTGAGATTTCTTACTATTTCTTACTATTTTCCTGCATAACTCAAGCCTTTCCTGGCCTGTGAGTTGAAGACAGTGCTCTAGATTGCTTTATGAGGTGAAAGTGTTTCAAAGTTTTAAATGCTGTCAAAGTTGCAAAGTAGAAAATCAGTACTTACAGGGCATTGAGCACATAGCGAATAGGCAAACCATTCCAGCATCGCGAATAGGCAAATCATGCCAGCACAGCGAATGGACAGACCATGCCAGCACAGCGAATAAGCCACCATGCCAGCATCGCGAATAGGCGAACCATTCCAGTACAGCGAATAGACAAACCTTGCCAGCACAGCGAATAAGCAAACCATTCCAGCACAGCGAATAGACAAACCATGCCAGCACAACGAATAGACAAACCATGCCAGCACAACGAATAGACAAACCATGCCAGCACAACGAATAGACAAACCATGCCAGCACAACGAATAGACAAACCATGCCAGCAAATAACGAATAGACAAACCATTCCAGCACATATCGAATAGGCAAACCATGATGACCAACATATGTAGTAAACGCTTCGGGCAGTATCGCATTGAATCGAGTGAGAGCCACGAGCTGAGAAGTCCTAGAATAAAATGAAGTGAATGTGGAGGACTTTACTGTTTCCACCTGTTCAAGTCCCTTTAAAAAAATCCAAATCATCGCAAACGAGATGCCAATGATTGTGAATGGGACGACAAATTGGAAATTGATTTATTGATTGATTATAATTTCAAATCAAATGATATTCTCGATGATTTCCGTAATATAAGAAATCTCTTAAACTTAAAGACCTATAAAAACATGACAATCTTCGTCATAAATCTTCTTCAATCATTTTTTATTCTGTCAATCTTCTGGGCAAACGAAGAGATCACAAGGAAGAGATCGCAAGGAAGAGATCGCAAGAAAGAGATCACAAGGAAGAGGTCACAAGGAAGAGATCGCAAGGAAGAGATCGCAAGGAAGAGATCGCAAGGAAGAGATCGCAAGGAAGAGGAGATTATTAAAAATTAAAAACTAGATTGAATTGAATTGAAAGTTTTAAAGTTATTGAATCCAACTTTCCTCTACTACCCAAAAAGCACATCATTTTCTCTTAAATATCACTTTTTATCAGTAAAGATGTTTAGGATCTTACTCTTTGTGATCCATTCCCGATTCCGATCGCTTTTGTTGGCGCAAAATATGATGAGTTTCAAGTAAGAACTATTTTGAGAATAAAATAAATCCTTTCTTGAAGAGATTCTTTCTTAAATAAATCCTTTCTTGAATTTCAGAATTTCGAATCCGATGATCGCCGCCAAATTTGCAAAGCGATGCGCTTTCTCGCGCATCATTACGCCGCAAATTTGTTGGTAAGTCATTACAGAATGATTCAAAAGTTTTCGTGAAGTTTTTTAAGAAAATTTGAACTATTAGGTTGATGCAAAAGTCTTTTTCATTTTTTTCGTACTTCCGTTGAAAAGTAACAAATGCACCAATTGAACAACGGTTTATTGCATTCGAAAGGCCAATTATTTTTTCTGCAAAATGACATTAAAACGAGTTTAAAATGTCTTATGTCTAGATTTTTTTGAGAGCCTGAAGTCGGGTAGTCAAAAAAGGCGACGACTCGATGATGCATTTTAGACGCTTTAGCTAAGGAAACCAATCTTGATGTTAATAAATAAAAGATAGAGCACAAAAAGTTCGATATTTTTTCAGATTTTCAGAGAAATTGATTCAGCCAATTTCTTTATAGAGGTTTTTATAGATTTTTATGAAAAACCCGTTTATCACTCTCGAATTTGCTTGAAAGTGAACCCAAATTGACTTAAAAAGATGGGAAATTCAACAATAAACACTTTTCATTTAGAGCAAACCATAGGTTAATTGATGACTTTTTTATTTTTCAAAAGAAGTACGAAAAAAAATGAAAAAGACTTTTGCATCAACCTAATAAATAAGTAAAAATTTGGCTATATACCTACCGTAAATACTGTAATAGTACCCCACCCCCGATAATGACGGTACGGAGTGTTGCGTAGTCGAGCTTTGAACGAGTTTTTCTCGACACTGGTTTATGCTACAATGCGCGTTTAGGTATCAAAAAATAGCCCTGAATTTCAGCTATTTTTTGATACCAAAGACGCATTTTTTTGAAAGTACGGGCGCTTTGAAAAAAATGAAATACTAAAAAACTTTGCGACTACGCGACTGTACGAGGGGGGTGGGGTACTATTACAGTATTTACGGTAACTTTTTGTGCTCTATCTTTTTTGTATTAACATCAAAATAGGTTCATGTGAAAGAAGGTGCTCATCGCAATTGCTTCATCAAGTGTTCATCATTTTTGGTTTCTAAACTTTTTGCCTCCTAGAAATCAAGATAATCGAAGTCTTTCTAAATTTGTCAAAAGTCTGTTTGTCTGTCTGTTTGTCTGTTTGTTCATCTCTTCTGAAAAGAGAAGAAATGGACCTGCTTATTGTTCGAAACTGTAGATTAATTTGTGCACTAGTTATCATCTAAAAAGTGCAATGAATAAGTGTATCAACTTTCAATTTGTTAATCTAATAAAATCAATTCCTTCTTTAATCTTTAATCCTGTCATTTGTAATTCAATTTTTGCAGTTCTACTCGTCAAAAATGGAGAACCTCGCCGTTCGTGGACGAGCTCTTTTGAGTCATCTCGCGTTTTCCACAGCAAACAGCAAGGTTTTAAATAAAAAATCTAAACAAAAATAGACAAAAAGAACTTTAATTTATCTGGAAACTAAATGAAATTAAACTTTTAGCATTTCGCATTTCGAGTAAAGTGTAAATTGTAATTCGCGTAAAGCATTTCAGGGAATAAGCACCGATCACAACAAACCGCTCTTCGTCCCGCCCGGTCAAGACTCGTTTGAGGTTAGTAAATGGGATTTTATGCTGACGAAATGGTTAGAGAGTACGGAAATTTCGTACTTACATCGTACTTCGTACTTTCAAACAAGTACTTTCAAACAAGTACTTTCAAACAAGTGCTTCTAGAAAAGCGCTTATTGTTAGTGTCTGTTATGTCTGTTATTTCTGTTATGTTCTACTTATTCCTGACTTCTTAACTTTATTCTATTTTTGGTAAACAATTCAGTTCAGTCTAGTGAGTCTAATTCCCAAATCAACTTTGTCAACAAATTTTTCCTAAAGCTATTAAGCTTGGGGATTTTTACAGGGTATTACAAAGTTTACAGGATATTGGCGCTCCACCATTGCCCCAGGGTTCATTCACTTCACTCCGCGCCTCTCAACCGATCGCTTTGTGGAGAGAAGCGATCAATGAGATGTTCCCACAAAAGGTTTACTTCAAAAATGCTTTTTGTCATATTATAATCTAAATTATCTAAGGATTCTCTTTTAGTTTATCAATTTCAGGAAGCCAAAGAGCAAACGGGTGACGATTTAACCGAAGATCCCCTTTTTGTCGAACCACAAATCGACAAGCTGGTCGAACAGAAAAGAAGGGTAGGAAAGAATACCGTTTTTCTCTAATAGTAGTGCACCCGATCGAGCCGAGTTGATGACTATTTTACAGTTTCAAAGTTTTCCCAGAAGCTCAACACTCTAATCCTCCACTAGATCTCATCGTCAGCTACATTTTCCGACCCCACATCGATAGGTTTTGATAAGCAGTTCAGCAGTTCTCAAGATTTCGAGTAATTTAGGCAACGGTGCACTACTATTAGAGAAAATACGGTATATAATTCAATCAAAAGTGACTTAAAAAGATCCAAAATTAAATAAGAAACACTTTTTATTTAGAGAAAATCACAAGTTATCGTAAAAATTCTAATAGAAGAGTCCCTAAAGGAACGTCGAGTCGTCGTTCAAAAAATTGCTCTGATCTCAGCACTAGTGCGTTTGTTTCTGCGCGTTTAGGTATCAAATTAAAGTAGAAAAATAGAGGATTTTTTTGAAATATCACACGTATTTTTAGCATTAACCAGCGCTTAGAAAAGAATGATTGAAAAATGATGAAAAAAGATTTGGAGAGTTGAACTAACAACTTTTTTATTTGAAGAGACTTGAAACTTGCTTTAATCAAACTGATTTTAAACAGAAAACTTTGAGTGAACAGCTAGAAAACAGTTAAAATAGTGGAATAAGATGCTTTATTTTTGATCTTTGAGCTTTGATCTTGATCTTTGATCTTGTTCTTGATTGAAGATCTTTGATTTTTATATAAATCTCACTTCAGGATCTCGAAATGTATGTAAAGCAAAAAAGGGAAAGACAGGCCGCTGAAGAAAGGATAAAATTGAAACTAAAGTAAGCTTTTTATTCAATTCTTTAATCGAGATTTCATTTATTTACTTGTTTCTAAAGCTTGCTTTTCATTTTATTCATTTCTACAACTTGTGTGCAGAAAAGTGGCTCTTTTCTGTGAAATCTTATTTAATGTTTTGATTTGAATATCTGATTCTCTTGTCCCGCCTCTAAAAGATAGCTTTTATGATAAACGAGCCCACTTTAACGGAGCCCACTTTAACGGAGCCCACTTTAACGGAGCCCACTTTAACGGAGCCCACTTTAACGGAGCCCACCTTAACGGAGCCCACCTTAACGGAGCCCACCTTAACGGAGCCCACCTTAACGGAGCCCACCTTAACGGAGCCCACCTTAACGGAGCCCACCTTAACGGAGCCCACCTTAACGGAGCCCACCTTAACGGAGCCCACCTTAACGGAGCCCACCTTAACGGAGCCCACCTTAACGGAGCCCACCTTAACGGAGCCCACCTTAACGGAGCCCACCTTAACGGAGCCCACTTTATATTATCTTTTCGTATTGCTTTTCGTATTGCTTTTCGTATTGCTATGAAACACTGAACCAACGATTGATTCTACTTTATTATATTTTCTCGCTAGATTAGTCATTGTGCTAGATTCGGAATAAATATCTAATAATCATTGCCCCCATCGGTATTCTCTCTCACACACTGCACAACTTGAAATAAATATTTATACTCTTGAAACGCAAAAATTTACAGACTAACAAGCAATTGGTTTCTTTTTTTTAAAAAAAAACTTTAAAGCACGAGGTAAACAAGGGAAATTACATTTGAAAGAAGAAATAAATAAAATTACAAGAGATTACAAGAAATTAGCGATTTTCCTTTTTATCGGAAAGCAAAGCAAGTCACCTCGTCTTTTGTGATCTCGCAATATTTTCTGAATCGAAATTTTTTAGACAGGATTTTCAGCTCTTACACAAAATCATTTTGAATCGCTTTAATAGCCTATAACTTTGTCCAGAGATAGTATTATTGCTATCTTTTTATATCGTTGTAACATGGAGACTTCAGGCTTTCTAATGACACCAAATACAGCTTAATTGGCTCACCAAGTCCAGAGAAAAAGCCAACTCTGGCAAAAACTTTGTGAGCAATACGTCTGATCCAATCGTGATTGATTCTTAAGAGACTGAATAATCCGATTAAGCTGTATTTGGTGTCATTCGAAAGCCTGGAGTCTCCTCGTTACAACGATATAAAAAGTTAGTAATAAGATTATCTCTAGACAAAGTTATAGCTGAAGAAAGCCATCAATGTTATAGCTGGCCATCAAAGCTTGACGATTTATTCATGCTTGACGATCAATGACCGGATTTGATAATAGTAATTTATTTCTCGTATCAAGCTTTCATTTCTTTCATTGCATAGTTGTTTTTGCGCTTTTTTGTTCGAATTTTTCTTTTTTAAACTTACCTCGAATGAATGCTGTAACTGAATTCCCCATTCGCGCAAAATACATCAAATTTGCTCCCATCAAACGCGACTTCTGTAGCTTTTTGGACCAACTTTTTCGCGACTGCTACATCGCCATTGATTGCCTGAAGAATTGAAATTATATAGTTTTCATTCTTTAACACATTTAAATAAAGAAATTTTAGCAAAAAATTTGTTTTTTTGTTTTTTTTGTTTTTTTGTTTTTTTTGTTTTTTTTTTTCGTTTTTCGGATTCGTTTTCTCTAAACCCCCAACTTATTCTAATCTATTTTCCAGCTAAACTACTACTACTTCCAGCCAGCTGTAGTTGAAAACTAAAACCAGATTCGAATTCCTTACCCAAAAAAAACTCTGGGTAAAGATTTTCAGATCTACAGCTAGTCTAGAATCATTCGAATGATTCGAATTCGAATCAGTAAAGAGAAAAATGGATTTTTCGCGAATGTGCGAATGATTAAAGTGATTAAAATGATTAAAATATGTATAAATTTATTAAGAAAGTTATGAAGTTACCTTGGCCACGACACGAGCCAATTTCTCATTGTTACAAGTTGTAGTCTTACCTTGGCCCTGACACGAGCCAATTTCTCATTGTTACAAGTTGTAGTCTTACCTTGGCCACGACACGAGCCAATTTCTCATTGTTACAAGTTGTAGTCTTACCTTGGCCCTGACACGAGCCAATTTCTCATTGTTACAAGTTGTAGTCTTACCTTGGCCATGACACGAGCCAATTTCTCATTGTTACAAGTTGTAGTCTTACCTTGGCCATGACACGAGCCAATTTCTCATTGTTACAAGTTGTAGTCTTACCTTGGCCATGACACGAGCCAGTTTCTCGCTGTTACAAGTTGTCGTCGTCTTTTGAATCGTATTCGAAGAGTGCTGTTTGGCTGACTGAAACATTTGAAAAGATTGGCAAAGATTGGCAAATTCAGTTAATCGTTATTCGTTGTTGAACTTGTTGAAGCTACAGTTTGATTTCTATTTGGTTGTCCAGTTATGAATGCGCGTTTTTACTATTTTGTAAATTTCTCAAGATATCGAACAGATGCATATGAGTGTTATATATCATTCGAAAGCTGAAGATCTCCTCTACATTTTGATATAAAAAGCTTTGGAATTTGTTCAGCTTTTGGGCAAATTGATTGCACAAAGGGAGAGGTCGTTTCCGAAAAAACCCATTCCAGCTATTCCTCAAGTTTTATGGTGTAAAATAACCGCCCAGAAAAGTAAAGATGCTCTGAAATTGTTATATTTTTTAAAAAGTTGTATTGATATATCTATTGGCCAAACATCAAACGGTTAACTCAATTTGAGCGGAGCCAAAACTTGATCCAAAGGCACCCTTCCATTTTTTTTGGCCACCTCTTCTTCTGTGCAGTCAATTTGCCCAAAAGCTGAACAAATTCAAAAACTTTTTATATCAAAATGTAGAGGAGATCTTCAGCTTTCGAATGATATATAACACTCATATAGATCTGTTCGATATCTTGAGAAATTTAGCTTTAGGAATAGCTAAGCTGGAATCGGTTCTTTCGAAAACGACCTCTCCCTTTGTGCAGTCAATTTGCCCAAAAGCTGAACAAATTCAAAAACTTTTTATATCAAAATGTAGAGGAGATCTTCAGCTTTCGAATGATATTTAACACTCATATACATCTGTTCGATATCTTGAGAAATTTACAAAATAATAAAAAACGCGCATTCATAACTGGACAACCCAATATTTCTTAACTTTCTTTCTTTCTAAACCTTGTGTCGCTTGAGAAGCGCATTGCGTTTCGAGAAACTCTCGAAATTCTCTTGTTGTGCTGATGCTGATGGGGGATGAGCGCCATCAAAGTAAGGATTGTATTCAATAGAGCTCGTCAATCCGTTTGAATGTCTAAAAATGAGATTGTAAATTGTATTTAAAGCATTACAGATGTTATAGAGCACTACATAGTTTCAATTTTAAATGGATTCAGCCAAATTTTCAATTAGTATCAAATAGTGAAGAGTTTCCCACTTCACTTCTCCATCTTTTGCATAGATTCGATCATCCTCTTCGCTTGGGGGATAGGCGCCTGAAATTGTGATTAAACTCTTAACTATTGGGTTGATGAACTGAAAACTGCGATTTTTGTATCATTACTTGGTCTAGGAAAAACATTATTAGACAAAGGTAAGTGTTTCCTCAAAAGTTCTGACAATTACCGTATTTTCTCTAATATTGGGTTGATGAATTGAAAACTGCGAGACTTTGAACTAAAATTTATTCAACATAAAACCATCGATTGATTCCAAATAATTTCCATTATTATTGACGACTTCTGCCCATTTTACAGGCAATTTGAGGATTTTCGTCTCCTCTTTCGTAGTAGGATTTTGGTTTGTGTGTGAGACAAGTGTGAGACTCAAAAATCGAGGACTGGAGATTTCCCAGTTTAAGCATTTGAGCACTTTCTTCAAAAGAAACCCATTTTGGTGTCAATAGAAAAGTTGTAGAGAATCAAAAATTAGGCTTATAGCCAAATTTTCAAAAAGATACACTTAGTAGTTTCGCTTAAAATGCAAGTTTTGTTGCAAGTTTTGTCAAAAATTCGTAAATTTGGCATTTCTTGAAAACCAGTTTTTGAATCGTTCTGAAAAATTGGATATAAGCTTTATTTTTGATTCTCTACAACTTTTCCAATGACACCAAAATGGGTTTCTTTTGAAGAAAATGCTCAAACTGTCACATATGACAATAGCCCGCAGTTTTCAATTCACCAACCCAATATAAAATAAAATTTTCAAAAAAAAAAAACTAACCGGCTGTTTGGACTGTGGGGATAAAGCCAGGTAGTTGATAGGGAACGCCTACTTGACCGGAAACCTAAAAATTTCAGCGGATTCATAAAGGTTTCTCGATAAACTGGGCTTCGATTTTTCCGCTTTTCCAACTTTAGTTTTAAATTGATTCAGTGATCAGTTTAGAGATCAGTTTAGTTTCTGAAAGTCTAATCTAACGACTTTCTGGCCAATCTAATAGCTTGAAGATGTGCCAAGTCAGTTGCAGATCGGGTCATGGATCAGATCAAGTCAATGGTCTTGCCGGACTAGGTTAGATCAGTTTGACTTGGCCAGTTTGACTTGGCCAGTTCGGCTTGGCTAGTTTGGCTTGGCTAGTTTGACTAGGCCAGTTTGACTTGACCAGTTTGGCTTGGCCAGTTTGGCTTGGCTAGTTTGGCTTTGCTAGTTTGACTAGACCAGTTTGACTTGACCAGTTTGACTTGACCAGTTTGACTTGACCCAGTTTGACTAGGCCCAGTTTGACTTCCCCAGTTTGCCTGGCCAGTTTGACTAGCCCAATTGGTTCCTCAACCAGCTTAAAGCATCTCTGTCATCTACTCTGTGAACAGGCGAGACCCACTTGTCCAACTGGCGGAGATGGTGGAGCGGCGCCCTCATTCTCATCGTATTCCGTTAAACCTTCCTAAAATAGACCGAAACCATTCGAAACACACTATTCAATTTTCAAAGAAGCATTCATCATTCATTATTCAAATGAACATTCAAAACAAAAAGATCAATTGTGCTCAACGAACCTTTGAATTTGATGAGCTATCTCCCTCAAAGAACACGCGCTCTTTTGAATATTTTGTCTAAACTGTTCATGTGATTTCAAATTTCATCACAAACCTTGTATTCTTGAGATGGTGGTGGAAGAAGAGTTGGTGCCAATTCTTCGACATAAGCACTTTGAAATGGTGAGGCTAGATTTGGGACTTTATTTCATTTTTCAAAAACTTCAATTCATATAAATGTTTCGTTTCTCTAACAGTTTTTTTTTAAAAGTCTTCTAAAACTTTTGTTATCTATATTGTGATATTGAATAATTATTGAACAATTACCTGGCTTTGGTTCAGTCTCTGTGAAAGTCGGAGGAAGATTGGCGGATTGCGGGCTTTGATAGGTCAATGGGACGAGTGATGGAGGCGGTGGAAGGGGCGAGGGAATCGACTAGGATATTGGTAATGAAGTAAGGAATGGTAATGAAGTAAAGAATGGTAAAGAAAGATTTCTGGAGAGGGGATTGATCCCTCGACGATTTTGCTTTCCGGGCAGATGCTCTAACGACTAAGCTATTCTGTATCTTGCCTGAGAAGATATCGGATATCTTCTCGTATTCCAATTTTACGATTTCTTCTTTAATTAACGGCTTTATCACAATGAAATTTGGAATCTTCATCTTCATCGAAATGAACTTAAGAAATGAACTTAAGAAAGAATTAAGAAACGATATATTAGGTTTTCAAGAAACGATATATTAGGCTGCATAAGAAATGTGGATTTCAACATTTTCCAATAAATTTCCAACGATAGAAACCTGATATCGATGAATGATATCGATGAATGTTATAAACTATTTAAAAGTTGTAAATCTCCTCTACAAAATAGGCTAAAACGTGTTTCAATTGATGGAAGAAATTGAAGAAATTGAAGAAATTTCGAGGGCGAAATGCGAGTGACCAAAAAAAGGAATCGAGTCACTTTAGGGACAAGTTTAGTGCGGTCAAAATAGAGTTAGCTTCTCAAAATTGAAGATTTAAATAAAAAAAGGATAATTATATATATCAATTGATTAAAAAAGTCTAACGGAAATGCATTTAAAGAAATTTAGATAGTTCAAAAGTTCAAAACCCTCAAAATTGTCAAAAAAACCGGCTTTTTCACAAAAAAGAAAAATTATTGTAAAAACAAAGTTTTCCCATGAAATGATCACAACTCTTAATTATTTTGAATGGTATTTTGAATGATTTGACGGTCATTTTCCACTATATAGTCAAAACGGAATTCTTGTGAAAGTGGGGTTTTCAAAAAGTGCCCTTGCGAGTGCAAGAAATGCGAGTGACCAAAAAAAACAAACGTGAGATGTCTTCCGGCTACCATCCGCTCCACCCGTTGCCACCGCCACGATGGAGACCGCCCGACTTTGCGTTCGACGTCTGGCCAAGGCCAAGACGAGTCGGACTGGCCAAGCAGCTCGACTCGTCCTACCACGTCGTCATCGAAGGATTGCCTGAAGCGGTGTTGTGCCCCGCGATGGCACGGAGAAATGCTGACCGCTGGCTCCTCGAGGGGATTCTGACGGCGTATGGGCTCGATGCGATTGTCCTCCACTCGTACCGTATGGGTATTTACAATCTCGTCCGCATTTCGCCCCCGAAATTTCTTCAATTTCTTCAATTTCTTCAATCAATTGAAACACGTTTTAGCCTATTTTGTAGAGGAGATTTACAACTTTCAAATAGTTTATAACATTCATCGATATCAGGCTTCTATCGTTGAAAATTTATTGGAAAATGTTGAAATCCGCATTTCTTATGCATTTACCTGCAGTTTTTAGGAAAAAAAAAACCCGCATTTTACTGAAAATTCGTAAAATTGGAATACAAGAAAATAGGCTGGAAAGATTGATCTGAAAATTTGGCTATATTTGGCCTAACTCTTTAGGCTCAATCTTTTCTTGATTAACACAGATTAGCCCTTTGTTTATAGACTTTTTCAAATTTAAACCGCGGTCAGGGCCCAGAAGTGGCTCATTCCTTTTGCAAATTCCCTTTGCTTCCAATGCCTCTTTATCAAATTCATTTCCCGTTAGAGCCGCTAGATTATGGAACTTGCTCCCAAACGACATACGAGAAATTCAGTCGCTTTTCATATTCAAGAAACGTATCGATGCTTTAGATCTAGTGGCTCTTTGCCGTAAGTAATTGGCTTATTGATTTCAGTATGTATTGTATGATTAAGTATCACTGTGCATTTCTCTATGATTTCTTTCAGTTTATCGTTTGAATAAAGTATTATTATTATTATTAACACTAAAATAGGTTTCTGTGGACGAAATCCAATTTGTCCAATTTGCCATTTTTGACTACTTTGCTTTTTGCCTCTTGCAAATCCCAAAAACAAAAGATTTTGGGAAAACTGGAAAAAGCAATATCAAGATATTTTAACAAGAATTAATAGAGCTTTTTAGATAGAAAAAACCGTAAATGACTTGATGAATTTGGAATTTGCAAACAATACCATGATAAACAGTGACATTTTATACTTACAGAATATCTAGCAATAGCTAAGCTATCTAGCAATAGCTAAGCTATCTAGTAATAGCTAAGCTATCTAGCAATAGCTAAGCTATCTAGCAATAGCTAAGCTATCTAGCAATAGCTAAGCTATCTAGCAATAGCTAAGCTATCTAGTAATAGCTAAGCTATCTAGCAATAGCTAAGCTATCTAGCAATAGCTAAGCTATCTAGCAATAGCTAAGCTATCTAGCAATAGCTAAGCTATCTAGCAATAGCTAAGCTATCTAGCAATAGCTAAGCTATCTAGCAATATTCCTACTTGTGCATATCCGGGAGTTGGCAATGGGACAAGTGGTGGAAGAGTGGAAAGAGTTGTTTCGGGAAGAACCGTCGATGGAACAAATTGAGGAGATGGGGGGACGAGTGACGATGACGGAATCGATTGCTGAATTGGAGGTTTATGAAAAATTCATTTTTAAAGCTATCATTAACTTTAATATCATTTGCTGATGAAGGTAGAGGTAAAATCGTCGATCGATTAACACTACTACTTTTAGCGGTGAAGGGGTTTAAGATTTGGTTCCATTTAGGTACAGATTTGGTTGAAACTCAACTTTTAGCAGATCTCATTTCTATTTGAAGCCATAGTTGGTTCAAAGATCATTTGAGATTGTAAGATAATTATAGGATTTGCATTTGTTTTGCTAGTTTATTGCTGGTGGTAAGGTAAATCGATACTATTGTATTCTCTCTAATAGTAGTGCACCCGGCCGAGCCGAGTTGATGACTATTTTACGGTTTTCAAGCTTTTGCAGAAGCTCAACACTCAAATCCCCCACTAGATCTCATCGTCAGCTACACTTTCTGACCCCACATCGATAGGTTCTGATGAGCGGTTCTCGAGATTTCGAGTAATTTAGACGACGACGATTTAGACGCTCAGGGTGCACTACTATTAGAGAGAATCCGGTAGTTATGTTCTAAGCAGGTAGAAAGACAGGCTACAGTCAGCTAGCCAGATGTAGAGTCAGCTCTGACTGATATAATACCACCACCGTTGGGTTAAAGTCATTTACGTTGAAACTCACCTCCTAATTTAAAGCTTTTCAGTTTTTTTCAGTTACAATTTCAATTCAGAAATTCATTAAGCTTTTTAAATTGTGTCACCGGATATGCAAATGGTCCTCCATAGTTTGTGGAAGAGATGGTGGAGATTGGTGGCAATGGAGGAGGAAGAGGAGCAACTGGGGGGAGAGGAGCTGGCGGTGGAGGACCAGCTCCACAGGTTTGTTGACAAGCTGAAATGTTAAAGATGTTTTATAATACCAGGTAAACTTTGATTCCAAGTTGATTTCGATCTTTTTTAGTTTTTAAACGAAGTCTTACGTGGTGGTGGCAAGAATGGAAGGACCGGGGGCGGACAAGCGGTCTGACATGCGTTCTGCGGAGCCATAACTGGAGAAAAAAGCCATTACACAAAACACAAATTTGTTTGAGTCGAGTTTGAACATTGGAAATCGATACCTGGAGGTGGTGGTAGAGGTGGGAAAAGTGGTGGCACAGCGGCACACGGGGGAAACGATGGACATTGCTGGACAGGCGGGCATTGGGGTTGAGGGCAGCCACACGAACCGCCACAGCCACCACATAGAATTTATGAATTAAGAGAGCTGTTTAATGACGCAAAATTTGAGGTTTTAATACGAATTGAAGAGTTGATAGTATCTTTGAGAAGAGATCTTATCCTTTCATAGAACATAGTTTAAAAATTAAGTAAGGTTAATGTTTACCAAGTTAAAGCTAGTTTATTGATAGCTAGTTTACTGGCAAATTTGTTTCAAATGTTCTTAGCTGAAAGTTCTTAGCTGTTCTTAGCTGTTCTTAGCTTAGCTCTTAGCTTAGCTCTTAGCTTAACTCTTCGCTTAGCTCTTAGCTTAGCTCTTAGCTTAGCTCTTAGCTTAGCTCTTAGCTTAGCTCTTAGCTTAGCTCTTCTCTTAGCTCTTCTCTTAGCTCTTCTCTTAGCTCTTTGCTGAAAAGCCTACAGTCAGTTTTCAACCAAGAATTTAGAAAAGAATAAAACTCTATGATTTCTTTGATTTCTTTATGTTTTCTTTATGATTTCATCGTTTTCTAGAGCAAAAAATTGAAGATTTTATTGTTTAGAGAATTCTAGTTACCGGGGAAGAGAAAAGCATCATTCTTTAACAATTGTAAAGCAAGAAGGAAGATCGCTTTCATGGAACCCATCGAATCTAAGGTTTGAATACAAACTTGAACTAAAACTTGAACTGAAAAAGAAAAGAAAAACACACAGATTCAGATAAAAGCACAAAATCTTGTTCAAAGCTAAAATCAAAGGTTTTTGTGAAAAAAGAAAATGATTGGGTATTGTAAAAGTTGCGATGTAGCATAGCTGTCGGGAATCTAGCATCTGGGGGAATCAGCTGTATAGTTACTAGTGTACTAGTGTACTAGCTACGAGCGTACTAGTACTAGTTACTAGCGTACTGGTACTAGTTACTAGCGTACTAGTTACTAGCGTACTAGTGTACTAGTGTACTAGCTACTAGCTACTAGTGTACTAGTGTACTAGCTACTAGTGTACTAGTGTACTAGTGTACTAGCTACTAGTGTACTAGTGTACTAGCTACTAGTGTACTAGTGTACTAGTGTACTAGCTACTGGTGTAACTATGCAGCTATGCCACATTCCCGACAGCTATGCTACATTGTAACTACATTGTAACTTTTACAATAGCCAATCATTGATTGGTTGGTTTGCTTTAGTGATCAGGAAAATCAAAATCTACCAAATGCTTCTTATGAATGTTCCATTGAAGAACTCGAAGAGCTACAGAATTCGAAGAGCTAAAGAAAAGATGATAAAAGTTTGGCAAAAGTATATTTTGTCGATGGCTTACCTGACTTTTAAACATTTTAACCCCAAATTTCGAAACAATCATTGCATCTCAACCATTATTTTTGAGGTTTTTGAAATGAATGGTTGAAGGATAGGCTTATCCATTCTGTAGCTCTTCGAGTTCTTCAATGGGACATTCATAAGAAGCATTTGATAGATTTTGATTTTCCTGATCACTAAAGCAAACCAACCAAAATGTGAATTAGACTGTAAAAATCGCTCAAACAAGACTCTATTGGTAAAATCCAGTGCAAAAAAATAGGTTTCAAAAAGTGTTGACTCTAGTTTAGTGTCGAGTACACGAATCGGTATCTCTTGACATTTGTCGAGCTTTAAAAAGCTTTAAAAAGAAGTTTAGCTAGGCTATATTTACCTCTAAATGTACCCTAAATTAAATAAAATGGCTATTTTATGGAGAAACAAAGTGCTATTGCTTTAAAAACTAGCAACATTGCGTTTTGCTTTGAAAACATTCGACTTTAGGTTTATTTTGAGTAAAAAAATCTCTCTGATGGCTGAAAAATTGAGAATTGACAGGTACTCAAAGGATCCATTTTCATCAAAATTAATCGCAAATTTCAATGCAAATTGCGAGTGTTTAAGAGAAAAAGGCTACAAATTGATTGCATAGACTCTAGAAAAATCGGTTTCAAAATTGACGACCTGGTTGTCTTTTAAAAAGAATCAATTCTCTTGGAAATGCACTAATAAACATGTCAAGTTTCCATTGGAAATCCAGCTTTAAGCTCAAATTTCTTAGTGTCGAACTGTCCAATTTCAATAGTTTTTGTACGAATCGATAGAGAAAGACTTGGCGAATCTAATAATACAAATAATTTATAAATTGAACAGCTTAACACCAAGATATCTGAGCTTAAAGTTAGATTGCCAATGGCAAAAGGGATGGGGTGACGGACCTTTTATACGCGCCCTGTCCCTTTTGCCATTGGCAATCCAGCTTTAAGCTCAAATTTCTTAGTGCCGAACTGTCCAATTTAAATAGTTTTTTTTACCAATCGATAGAGAAAGACTTGGCGCATCTAATGATACAAATAATTTATAAATTGAACAGCTTAACACCAAGATATCTGAGCTTAAAGTTAGATTGCCAATGGCAAAGGGACAGGGCGCGTATAAAAGGCCCGTCGCCCCATCCCTTTTGTTATGATGTTAATGTTATGATCATATTCTTGTTTCAAAACTATCATCTTTAGTTCATTGTTAAAGGAATCAATTTGTTTTTTCAGCAATTTGTCTTACTTTGATTAAATAAAAGCTCAAAAAGCAATCGAAATAGCAAAAGTCTATGAGAAAGTTTGATAAGAATCGAAACAGATTGATAGTCAGCTAGCTGTTTGCTTATAAACTTTATCAGAATAAAATCTAGATACTAATATTCAAATAAAACTCAACTAGTTGACTGAGAGCTTATTTTTTCAAAATAATCAACTTTAAATCTAAATTCTGCCCTTAAAAAAAGCCTTAAAAGATAGCCATAAAAATGATGGGTTTCAAAAATGGAAACCAATCTGAAAGACTGATTTTTCGATCAAATCTACACTCTTTTTTTCACCAAATAAACGAGTTCTTGTCAATAGAATTGAGTTGGCGATAACTTGACGTTGGCTTGACAAAGACTTCATCCTTTGTTCGTCCTTTCTTCGTCTTTCATGGTCGGATTTGTCAAAGAAAATTTGTTCTTTCTCCTCAAAGCCGATTGAGCCGATTTCAGTGTATAAAGAAGCGATTTTGGGGAAAAAAAGTGAATAACTGGTTTACTTAAAAAGTGAGATTTTGAGTTGATTTTGCTATTTTGAGAGAAACTTTAATGAAAACTGAAAAAGCGGGGTAGGCTAGTTTCCGAAATTTTTCGCAAATGATTTGAAGAAATGAAAAAGAAACGACGACGCGACGCTCCCATCGACTACCTTCAAATGGTGACGACGTCAATTGGAATGCGACGTCGCTCGAAAATTTACATTTAACAATAAGATAAAATTAACGTTTTCTTTGCTTAACGTTTTCTTTCCTTAACGCTATCTTTACTTAACGTTTTTCCCCTTATACATCTGCAAAAATTCGATTGGGTCCTCCAATTTTCCCGCCCGGCTTGTTCACCAGATATTCCACGCAAAGCTCCCTCATGTCATAACTTTCTTCTAAGTCAGCCAATCTTTATGATTTTGGTTTCAATTTGTAGATCTCAATAAGTGCAACAAAATGACACCAACATCATAAAGATTGGCTGACTTAGAAGAAAGTTATGGTGAGTTGCGCAAAAAAAGTTGCGGAAACTGGCCTACCCCGCCTTATCCTTACAATTTGAGATTGTTAAGAATTTTTTTGGCTGTAAGATGGCTTAAATAGCCTAAATGGCTTAAATGGCTTTTTGCTCTATCTAATCAGCTTAAGATGAGACATTGAAACAATTTTCCCCAAATCAATGGGTTTCAATTGGGTCCTTTTGCGCAACTCACCATAACTTTCTTTTAAGTCAACCAATCTTTATGATTTGTGGTGTCATTTTGTTGCACTTATTGAGATCTACAAAATGAAACCAACGTCATAAAGATTGGCTGACTTAGAAGAAAGTTATGGTGAGTTGCGCAAATGAACCTGCGCAAAAAAAAAATGCGGAAATTAGCCTACCCCGAAAAAGCTTAAAAACTCAATGTTAATCAATTTGTTTTTGATTTGATTGATTGATGAATTTGTTTTTGATTTGAATGATTGATTTGTTTCAAATTTGTCACTTTGTGAACATGATTGAAAGAAAATAAAAGAAAGAAAATAAAAGAAAGAAAGAAAGAAAGAAAGAAAGAAAGGAAGAAAGAAAAATGAATAAAAGAAAGAAAAAGTTATAGAATAAAGCTTTTAAAATCAAGAGGTTAATCGAAAGATCGAAAGGTTATCGAATGGTACTCGTGGGTGAATCAAGATGGCTTTTTAATCACTTTCCCGCACTTTGCAAAAGAGTTTGTTTGTAGAAGTTTGTAGACGCTTGTAGAAGCTTGTAGAAGCTTGTAGAAGCAATTGCCGGGTTTCATTTCTTCGATCTTCAAATAAAAACGAATTTATACTGATTTTAAGCCATTTTTCTATAAAAACTACTTCCCATAAAAACTGTAATTAGTTTTAAATTTCAAAATTCCATTCAAATTCAATTTAAACTCAATTCAAATTCAATTTAAACTCAAAAAAAAGCAGAAGCTCAAAAAGAGTTGAGATTTTTCCGTGAAAACTTTTGAGTTGACAAACCGGGAGCTATTGCTCGGAAATCCCAAATCCATCGGAAAATCCAAAAGTCAAAAAGGGTCATTGGGAAAGGAGAAGAGAAAAACGAGTCGATTTTGTGGAAAGATTTTTGGGGAAAAAGAATTGAAGGGGATTGAACTGCAGACTGACTGTAAGAGTCACCGCCTTCTAAGGATTAACGGATTTGTCCGATAGAGTCAGGCTAGCTCTACTCGATGAATCTTTTTCGCTTTTTGAAAAGGGGACTTCAAATTCCCTACTGCAATTTGGAGGAAAATTAGAGGAAATGTGCTAGGCACAAGCATGAATAGTCAACAAATGCTTATTGCCTTGAAACTGGAGGAAAATTAAAGAATTATCTGGCCTCACCTTACCTTACCTTACTCCTTACCTGGCTAGATGGCTAGATGGTCAGCTACCTGGCTAGATGGCTAGATGGCCAGCTACCTGGCTAGATGGCTAGATGGCCAGCTATCTGGCTAGATGGCTAGATGGCCAGCTATCTGGCTAGATGGCTAGATGGCCAGCTATCTGGCTAGATGGCTAGATGGCCAGCTATCTGGCTAGATGGCTAGATGGCCAGCTATCTGGCTAGATGGCCAGTTAAGGAGTAATTCTCTAATTAAGGAGCCAAGCAAGGAGTCTTGTCTCTTAAGCGGAAGGTCGACGGTTCAATTACGCTGGCAAGATAATAGGCAAGATCTTTCTCCAATCAAGTGGGGTTTTCTTTCTTTCACAACATTTAGGGTAATAGGGGTAATAGGGATAAAATAGGGGTAACGACGGCTGCAGTTCCATAAAAAATTGTGTTTTTAGACCTACAGTACTGGACAATGAAATATCATATTTGAAAAAAAGATCGTCACTTTCGCGCGTCTGTAACTCTCTTGTCTTTGAGTTTAAACTATTAGTGTTATACGTTTTCTGAAAGCTCTTTTCAAGGGCTACACAATGGTAATATTAATATTTATAAATACGGTAAAGACAAGGGAGTTACAGACGTGCGAAAGTGACGCTCTTTTTTCAAATATGATATTTCATTGTCCAGTAATGTATATGTCTTATTATGTATCCTTTTTTGTATCACATTATTGGCTTTCAATAAATGTATTTTTGAAAGATCAGCTTTTAAACTGGCTTTTTTTTAAAAAGTTTGGTGATAAGCCTTTGTTTCATTTCATTAATAAAGTATCTATCATCATAAGCCTTTTTTTTACAGGAGTAATTCTCTAATTGAGGAGCCAAGTAAAAAGTCTTGTCTCTTAAGCGGATGGTCGACGGTTCAATTACGCTGGCAAGATCAAAAATGTTATGGAATTATTATTCTAAAAAGAGCTATTAACTAGTGTACAGAGTGATTCAAAATTTCTCGTACAACACCGCGCACAAGTGGTCGACCACGGCACCGTGATTGGCAGCGTGATTTCGACCACTTGTGCGCGGTGTTGTACGAGAAATTTTGAATCACTCTGTACACTAGTTAATAGTTCTTGAATGCGTAAATAAACAAGGAAAAGGATATTTAATTTCGAGAAAATGTTCCAATGTAGAATGCCGAGTTTCAAGTTTATTCAAGATCTCTTTAGTTGCTGTTCTTTAATCATTCTTTAATCATTTCTTTAATCATCACCTCTGTTCACTTGCAAGATATCATTGTACTCTTGGAAACTTTTAAACCTCAAAGTCTTACTTAGAAAGTTTAATAATTATCATATGGTAATTGGCAATTGACTTATAAATGGTTCTGCAAGTTTCTGCAAGCAATTATGGTTCAGGGAAATTGGCGTTTGGCTTCATTGACTCATAATTTGTCTGCTGAAGTCATTAGGAAATTAAAACACATAAATCTTGTTATTTTCCATTCGATTTATTGATTTATTGATAAAGTATTCTTAATGAAGTACAGTGTTTCATAAAAAAGCAAATGTAAAACCTGTTCAACTGTAAAGCCTCTTCATAGTTCTTTCCCCATAATCCCTATAATTGCAAAAACCTTTAGAGTTTAGAAATCATGCAAAACGGTATTCTTTTTACAATCCCCAAGTCCTTTTCCATTATCGTAGCTGATTTCCCTTTCCCCCTACAAGTTACACCAAATGACACCCGCAAGGCGGCGCGATTTCCCCACGGGACGCGTCTCTTTTTGTGCTCCATTTGCAAAATGTTTCGTTTGTTTGCGCTCTCTCTGCCGAAATATTGTGCTTTCTTTGCAACCATTTAATGATAGCTTATTGTGGAATTTAGAAGAGAAAATGAGAACTCGAAGACAATCGGCTATTGGTGGACCAACACCCGCAAATATTGATGTCGAGGGTGGAGGTGAAGAGGAGTACACGCCACCGGTGGGTTATTTTTAATAGTCTACTATATATATATTTTTTTAAACTATCGTTTAAGCTAGATCAATTATAAATTTCTATTGTCTACGGGGAACTTAGTAACATATTCGCCGGTATTTTGGGCGTCTACTATATATTCTTTTTTAAATTATCGTTTAAACTAGGTCAATTATGAGTTTCTATTGTCTACCGGGAACTTAGTGACATATTCGCCGGTATTTTGGGCGCAGAATCGCGGAGTCGTTCACTGTTTTACGCGTGTCAACACCGATTTCACCTTGAGAAAATAGAAACAACTAGTTTGCAACCAGTCATACTACTTTCAACTTTAATTTACCATTTCCCAGATCTATTTTTCTATGATCTAGAACAAAACCAGCTTTTGTGATAAACCTTTTTTAAAGCATTGAATTTTAGTCTGGCGTGCGAGCAAAGCGTGAAGTTTGCCCTTATGGGTGTCAACGACTCGTCGCCCCACGAACCATTGAAATCCATCGAACACAAGGAGTGAGTTTATTTTATTTCTAGTGATAAGAAATTCTTGGATTACTAGTAGATTGGATTTTTGCTTAGTACATTGACTCTAAGCCTTTATAATTGATCAAATAACCCGCGCAAGCAAAGCAGTGATCAAAGATTTGTTTCAAATTTGCTAAAATACTTAGGGAAATCGATTTCATTGGAAAAACTGTAGAAAAATTGAATGCTAAATTGTTAAAATGCTATGAATTTTAGAATTGAATGCTTTATCAATAGAAACATTTTTAGTGTCGAGGCTTGCACGAGGAA
The DNA here is from genome assembly GCA_958450365.1 of Mesorhabditis belari. Taxonomy (NCBI): domain Eukaryota; kingdom Metazoa; phylum Nematoda; class Chromadorea; order Rhabditida; family Rhabditidae; genus Mesorhabditis; species Mesorhabditis belari. The sequence goes on along the minus strand of CAUEEP010000444.1, from coordinate 18,001 downwards.
CCCTTCGGCGAGGCGGATCGTAGAAGAAATTATTTATGTGGTGAGTCTTTTCGGCTTTGAATTTGAAGCATTATAATAAAATTTTAAAGCTACATCCTTATCTACGTTTCTTGGAAACTATCTTTAAAACCTATCTCCATTTTCAGCGAACCAAAAACATTTTCAGCAAACTTTCAGGTGTTTGCTGTATGGAGTTCCACACGCGACGCGGTTTCATGGATCACATGAACGATGAACACGATGTGGCTGCTAGGATTCACGTCTTGGATTTCCCAAATCGAGAAATGTTTGAGGTTTGACTAAAGGGTTAAATGAAAAGCTAATTTGGATAGTTTTTTTTTGCCTAATTCCCCATTTTAGCGTTTCTTCCATTGGCTCGAGGTACAGGGTGGTGCCAATTTTCGCACTCGTTCCGGCGCAAAGCGACAATTGACCGGAAAAAGAGGTTGATAATGGTTAATACTGTAAAAAGACAAAGAAATAAAGAGTTGATCTTAAACACAAAAAGAAAGCCAAGCCAAGCCAGCCTTTTCCTATAAAAAGACTTCACGATGTAGAAAAGGTTGCACTTCAAGGCTGAAAATCATTTTTGAAAACGACTTTTACTATTTAAAAAAATTCTTTAGTTCTATAGACCAAAGCACTGCAAAAAAGTCTTAAGAATACAAAGAAAATATGAAAAAATCATACCTAACCCTGCTCCATTTCAGCGATGATGTTCCGGTGCAACAGAACGGGTTATGTCGAGTCACAAAGCGCCGCCGAGCGCCGAAATCGGTCAGTTTATTTCAAAACATTCAGTTATTTTCAAGTTTCAAATGGATTTTAAATATTTTATTCATCAAATTTGATACAAAAAAAAACAAAAAAAAAGATGCTCAAAAATGCAAGTTTTATTTGAATTTGATTACAGAGAAAAACTCGGGCCGGTTCGCTGTGGCTTCTCTTGCACTGCCTATGTTCAAGTCACTTTTCACGAGGAGGGTGGGCTTTTAAAGTTTCAGTTTTGGATTTTGGATTTAAAAATACATAGAAAAATGAGGAAAATATTTTAAAAATTAGAAATTTGATAGGAAATAGGAAAAATTTTTTCAAATTCAAATTCAAATCAAAAGGGTTTCAAATTGTCGAGTTGTCAAAAATGAAGCTAATAATTTGATAAAAAAAAATACTACAACTCATGCCGGTTACTCCCCGACTTGCCCTTCTTTCCTGAGTGACCACGCGGTAATTGACGTGCGCTTTTTCGTCCTCGTCCGGTGAAATCCATTTGGTTTTTGCTTCAAATAGCGATAGCATCGATAGGCTGAGAAAATCAGTGCCAATGCGATGCAAAAGAAGAACGCGAATAGGGTGTATTGAAACCAGTCCTGAATTTCGAACAAGTTAATAACCAAATAGATTTGTAATCTAAATCTATCTAATCTATCTAAATTGAAAATTGAATTTTTCTTTTCTTTAATATCATAGATAGAATTGTGTCTGTTTGCTCAAATTGATTTAAATTCAGCAAAAGATTTTCTAGGAGAATTCAATGTTAATTCTAAACAAAGATTAAGCACGTTTGGTCTAGTTAAGCAGTGGAAGATGAAGAAAAAAAAGAAGAAACTAACTGATAAAGATGCCGAAAGGCGTTTACTTCTGAAACTTTTCCAGTGTAACTCTTTGGCAACTCTTTCATTAATGACAACTGAACCTTGAAAAGAGGAACTTTGCAATTCCCCACTTAAAAACTTTAGACCGAACGAAACTTTTGTTCGTAGCCTTGATCGCAATAAAGCCCCTTTAAAGCTCCTAAGCTCCTTTAAAGTTCCTTCGTAGCCATGATCGTAAAACGTATTCCTTGTTCATGCAAAGTTCTCGTGTTTCAAAGTTCAATGTTTCAAGGTCAATCTTTCAAAGTAAGGCTTTTCGAGATTTTTCACTTTAAGAGAGCTCTTTTCCTTTTACCTCATATCTTAAACAGCACTGTGTCCGATTGAATCCACAGCACTCATACCAGAAAAACCACCACGCGGTCGGGCACTCTTCGGGGTTCAAATCACTTAGCGGATAAGTTGGGCAACGGAGTCGCGGTGAGGTGCTCACTTGGTGGCTGATCTATATATTGAAATCTATATATATTGAATTGTTCTTTAAAGATTTGATTAGGCATCAGAAGATCTTATTGTTGAACTTATCTTGTCTGGGAAGGGCTTAGGCTTAGGAAACTAAACTAGGTTATTGAGAATTTCTTTAAAGGATAAAAGCTTTTTATGTTAGGAAGCAAATAACAATAGAACGATAGTTTTAACGAAATCTAGCAAACAGGATTCTTTTCTTCTAGAGACATTTTTCGAATAAGGCTGGACTGGGCAAGATCAATGCCAAGCCAGAAATCAGTCCTGATCTTGCCTGACACAGATTTACTGCCCAGATCCAATGGCTTGGCTTTAGCCTCGTCCGACCTCCAGTTCAGAATCGAACGTCCAAAATTGAACTGAAGGTCGGACGAGGCTGAAGCCAAGCTCATTGGATCTGGGCAGTAAATCTGTGTCAGGCAAGATCAGGACTGATTCGGCTTGGCATTGATCTTACCAATCCCTTCCCAGTTGAGAATCGGACGTCCGAAATTGAACAAAAATCTTCGTTCCAGTTTCAGACGTCCTGTTCGGAACAGGACGCTTTTCGTTTGAAGTTGAAGTTTTTGAAGAAACTAAGTTGAAGTTCAGCACCTACTTGAAACTAGACTGTTTAAAAGCCAATTTGCAAATCTATTTAGCTGATCCAATCATGAGAAATTAAGAGTTTCCACCTAAACAATGCAAAAGAATCAAATTGAAAATTACCGTAATTTTTCTTTGACGATATACCCCAATTGTTTTCTGTTATCTAAAACTCACCCTAGTGGCCATTTCTCTTATTCCAAATGCACTTTTATCAAGTGTGTGAAGTGCATTGAATGAATCTAAAATTTTCAATAAGAAACATAAGTGCAGTAAAAAAACTTGTAAAAGTTGTACCGAAAAAGCCAAAGAGGTTAGAAATCTTTTACCCTCGAAATCCCAAGGGAAAATCATTCAGGAAAAGAGGGAAACCTCGAAAAGAAACCTTTTTAAAGTCTAGAATCAAGATCGATGGGCTGAGAATAGAAAAAAGGATTGAGTTTAGTCTAGCTGAATAGTTTATTGTAAGATAGTCGGTAGCTGTGACAGCTAACTATGACACAGTTAACTATGACACAGTTAACTATGACACAGTTAATTATGACACAGTTAACTATGACACAGTTAACTATGAAAATATCACCAGTTTCCGCGTACTTTGTGCTTTTAGCAAAACGCTTGATTCTTCATTTTTCCATTCTCGATTCAACTTCAGTCAAGCGTTTTTTCACAAGCAGCACCGCTGGGCTGGCTGTTACTCATCTGGGTCGATGGCTAACCCTAAAAATTGTCAAGTTTCAAAAAACCGATATGAGCACAGTAGAGCTGATTCTTTGAAGTAATTTTGTTAGAGAAAACACTTTTCTTAATAATCAGTTCCACCATTTTCTTACAGCAATAAATTTTGTGGTGAAAAATGGAGAATTGAGTGTGTGGGTGTTTGTTTACATTTTGAGCACAAACTTCTGCTAAAGATCGAAAACAAATGGACAAGAAAAAGCCTGTACTTCCAAAATTTCAGTTTCAAGTTAAACACTTCTGGCTTAATTTCACAATGACTAATTAAAATTAGAAAAGTCTCCCTCCAGAAAGTCTTCAGTTATGCAGGTGACTAACGAAAGTCTTTCGGTTAGTCACAGGTTTACAGAATATTGCTTTAAGTGGACAGTTAATTGTTGTTGATGTTGACAGTTAAAGAGGGGAAAAGGAGAGTTTTGAAAGCAAAGTTTCAGGTTTCTGTTATATCAACATCAATCAATACGGTCACCAACTTTAATAAGAGTAATGACGTTGAAATTGTTAGGGAACGTTTAATGAGTCGAATTTGAATAACTAAAACTCTTATCACATCGAAATAAAGTTGATAAAGTTGAAAGTTTAGTAACTTTCAAGTCTGAGCAAATTGATTTGTTGTGTCTTCATTGTGTTTGTTTTTGGATGAATTGTGGGGAGTGAATGCGTGTCCTGATTGTTTCCGGTTGATTCGAGCAATAAAAGAAAAGCTCAAGAGAGAGAGAGCCTCTGGCCCATCTCATGATTTTACTCCCATTTCGTCTCTCCTTTTTCCACTACAAGCCTGTAGCTAGGATTTTGGTTTTAGAGAAATCACGAGAGTTTATCCAGAAGCACCAAATCAATTTACACCCAAAGAAGAAAAGGAAAAGAAGAAAAAGAAAAGAAAGAAAAGAAAAAAAGCAAAATTAGAAGGGAGTGTCATTATGGTTATCAAAAATCAAATCTGTTCTCAGTTAAGAGCTACAACAAATTTCGGCCACGGCACAGCGACATTTGGGGGGATCACTATGGACACGATGCTCGTTTACGGGTGCCACTTTGGAGTGAAACATCTCATCGGAAGGTGAGATCAGAATTCTCGATCAAATTTCTCATTTTGTTCTATATTTCAGATATGTCTTTGATCAAGATATGAACTTTGGCGATATCGTTCGACTGGGTCCAATACTGTGTTTTTAAGTTCAATTTTAAACTGAGCGGCTAGTGAACTTTGTTAGGGGCTAGTGACTTGCTAGTGAATATTGCGCATTGACTAGTGACTTGCTAGTGAACATTGTTAGTGACTAGGGACTCTGCTAGTGAACATTGTTAATGGGCGAGTGGGAAAAAGAACTTTTTGACTCTCACTCTGGATTTAAAACTGTAAGTTCTTGAATGCAAAGATCAAAAAAAAAATGAAATTTTATCGATAAAAACATTGAAACTCTAGTGGAAAATGAACATAAATGAAGAAAAAGGTCGCCTTATATAGCTGAATGTCGCCGCGATGACAGTAGACATAAAAAGACAATTCTAGCGCAAAAATGACTCGTAAATAGGTGTGTTGATTATAGATTTAACACATTTAAAACAGTAAAAAACAAACCCAATATGTTTTAGACAAATTCGCGCCATTGTGGACGGAGAACGTGTTAGCACAGCGGATCTTCGTATGCATCGATAACGACGAGATTCGCAATGATCGTTTTGGCTTTGAAAAGGTACGGTGCTTAAGAAGTCTAGATAAGAGATCTGGCGATCAGATATCGCTGGTCAAAAATGATCAGATATCTATGATCAGATATCTATGATCAGATATCTATGATCGTAGATCTATGATTAGAAAAGATCTCAAATTTAAGCTTCTCTAAGCTCTCAAAGATTTAAGATCGATTCAAATTTTATAAATTCCTTTAGAGCGCCGAGAACGGGGCGACGTTGCTGGAAGCGGAAAACATTTTGGGATGAGGGAACTGCTGGATAAGGTTTTTTCGCTTGTTGGTATTTCATTTTGATAATTTTTTAGGCTCAAATCGATCGTCCTGGATCACGCAAAGGAATTTCAAGGCCTGGAGACAAAACGACCGAAGAACTGGCGCGGAATTAAGTAGAGTTTTGATAAAGATTGAACCAAAAAAAGGTAATCCTGAGAAATTTATTGTCACTGTGCAAAATGGCGATGTTTATGCCAAAGTTGAAACTTTAAAAAGTATTCACAGATAAAGTCATTTTTGGATGGGCTGCCATTCCAGATGACAGTTATTCAAAGGGGGATCAAAAAGTTCTCACACTTTACAAAGCTTCTGAAAAGGCTGGAAATTTCTGATCCAAGTGTTTTACGGTACTTGTCGGTTATACATTCACACAGACTCATTCGGTTAAGCAAGGAGCCGACAACTTGTGAGCGGTGATGCCTTCAGTGAAGAGAGTGCCGAAGTGATCAGTCAATCAGTCGAACGAGTAGTCGATAACCGAGGAGACTGGGATGGAGAGTGCTTAAACTGAGATCACTTCGGGGATGCCTCGGTGGATTTATAACCGCCAACTACTGCTGCCTTTTAGTTATGATAATCAAATCTTTAAAAACAGACTTTTTGAACGGGTTACGATAACTCTTACTAGGTGAAAGATGGCGCGACAAAGTATGTATGCGGTAAATCTATGCCTGGTGCCAAGATCCCGCACCGCTCTGCAGACGGATACTGTTTTCTCTAAAAAGTGATGCTTTAACATTTTCCTATTGTGCCACTGGCGAGCGTTCGGTCCTTAAGCAGCGCATATATCCCTGGCGATAGACTTCACCAATTGGCAAGAAGTTGATAAATTTATGAGGTAGATGTTCAGTGAAGGAGTGCCAGCGGATCAGTCAATCAGCCTTGAACGAGAATCTACGTAATCCTATAAAGAATTTACGGAGATGCTTAACCCAGACTCACCGTAGATGTCTTTTGTGGATGGATAACCGACAATCACCGGATTTACTAAAAGAAATGTTCATCAGAATTTCAGCTTCATAAAACTATGCAAACGGGAAATTTTTGCCTTTTTAGCCATCAAGAAAATAATCATTTCAGCGCTGTGCGGAACTTTTGATGATCTATGCTTTTCAGCGATCTATGTTAGCTGTAGATCTGAAAATTTGTAACTTCGTAGCTGCATTCTGGGATAGAGGAATCGAACTGTTATCATTTTTTAAAGCAACCCCACCTCGAGTCGACCGAATAACACAAAAATCCCTCAAAATTGGTAATTTAAACCAAATTTAAAAAAAGAAACGGAACTTTAGGCTCATTTTAGCCTTGCCTCTTAGTTTTGCCTTTGTTTTGCTCCTTTAGTTTTGCCTTGGCTTTGCCTTTAGTTTCCTTTGCCTCCTTGGTTCTAGCCTTTGGTTTCAGTCTTGTAACTTCATCTTTAGTTTTGCTCTCAGTTTCATATTTAGTTTTGCCTTAGTTTTGCCTTTTAGTTTTGCGTGTGTTTTTTCTTCATCCACTTTTTTCATTTCCATTCAAATCAAATTTTTCTTAAACTCTGTCCAAGGAAGGTTTTCTGTTTTCTTCAGTGATGTCCATTAATACTTTATCCATCTCCCATCCTGAAGCAACCTCTTGTCTATATTTTTAGCCTAATCTGCTCCATGTGGGTAAGATAGAAACTGGGATCAAAATAGCTGCCCATCCTTCATAACATATTTATCTATCCGTCTGTCCTGTCCTCCATTCCTCCTTTAGGATTCAGTTCAGCAACTTGAAAGCTTTAGGTCAAATAAAAAGTTTTTCTAGGATTGGCCTGTCCTGTCGGTGTTTAGGCAAAGCAGAAATCGGCTGATGTGGCGAGTATCGACCTGTTGTGCACATGTTGCTTGGAAAAGAGCAAAGAGGCGACGGGGGAAGATGCGGAAGATCGATGATGAGGACCGGATCATCGGTAATTCAATGATAGTTGTCGGTTAAAAAAAATAAACACGTCTTGTCCGCCCATCCGTTCAGTTCCGTTTGTCGTCCGGTCCAGAAAAAACCAAAACCTCCCGGGCTGCAACCACATCAGCCGCTGATTGAAATCTAGAAAAACAAAGTTTCAAAATTTATAAAACAAGAATCGATTTCGTCTCGTCGATTAGATTAGATCTTTTCATCATCAAATTCAGCATCGTTTCCGTTGAGAAAAGTCCTCCAAAACCCTGTCGATTAGATGTCCACCATCTGATCCTCGTCGGAGAGACAGGTAATAAAAATTGATAACTAGTGAAATCCTAATAGTAGTGCACCTGGTTCAGTCTCCGAGTTTATCCCCACTGTCGCCTTGCAGGTCCCCATAGTTCACAACACTCTAATCCTCAGCAAGATCTCATCGCCCGCGCGTCTATCGATCCGCAAACCATTGCTGTTCAGCGCATCGGTTCGCGCGATCTGAGCGGTCCAAGAGTCTCACGCCAGCCCATGATAGATACACGGTAATATTTGTTTAATACACAACAGCGCTATTTTGACAAAAATATAACGGTCTCCCTAGATAAATGATCTGGAGCTGGCTGATAATACACGCACCATCGCAGCGCAGGTAAAAACAAAATAAATAAATGAAAACGGAAAACAGAAAACAGTCGAGCGGCGGAGAAGCGGCAACCGCATTGTCAACCATGCTTATTACAATCATCACTTCTGCACCGCCTTCGGTATTAGAATGACACCCTCTCCAGACCGTTGGAAATCTTGACTTTAGATCACCTTGTGGGGGTTCGAGAATATCTAGGCCTAAAACTCTACAACCGTATTTTCTCTAATAGTAGTCCACCCCCGGCGAGCCGAGCTGAGGCTCCTATTTTATTGCTCTGCCCACCAAACACAAAGCTCAACACTCTAATCCCGGCCAAAACAGATCCCCCTTGGGATTTTCCGATCCCAATCGATAGGTTCTTGATAAGAAAAACCAGCAACTTCTGAGATCCAGGGGTCTGTCATTATTCATACCGAGAAATAAATTGAGTAACATAAGCATCACAAATCAAATAAACAACATCCCATCGAGTACACCATACTTAATCATCGTCCGGAAAGGGAGGAGGTGAGTTGATCTCTCGACAATACCCTGCGGTGCAGTTGCAGCCCTGAGACGTGGACGACCCCGTGGAGCTTCACTGGGGTAAAGAGCGACGATCTCGCCTCATCGATCATCCCGCCGCGAATTCTCTTATCTGAAGCAGCAAACTACATATCCAAACATCCGTAGCGGTAGCACCATTTCTCCGACGCTGGGAAGTTACGAGTCAATCAGATTTCATCGGGAAATAAGAAGATCTCCACGTCCATCCATAGCATCCGCTTCTTCATTCGATTCCAAACAAAAGCCTACTTTTTCGAGCCTTTTTCGTTCAGTAATGGTAGGATCACCTGGAATGATATGAACTTTGGGGTCGCTTAGCCCAATGCTAGGGCGCAAACCCCAGTCGGAAAAAGCAGTCCCACTCATATCCCACTGAATTTGACCGAATTCGTTGGATTAAAATGGTGGAGATTGCCAACTTATCCCGACACAGGATTGCACCGCCTCAAGGCATCAATGTTTCTTCCAACAATTCTATCGACATACTTAAGAAAGCCTCTTCTTCCGTGAGAGCCAAAAATCAATTTGAAAACGAACATTCGGTGTTTATGCAGGATGATGCTTTTGCTCACAAGACTCCAATGGTTCAGACACAAATATATCCGATTCCAGTCCAACCATTATATCATCTCAAAACTGCCCATCACGTCCTGATCCGATGGATTCAGTGTTTGGAATGTTCTTGAAGCAAAAACGCTCAAAACTTCTCCGGCATTCCAGCTCGAATCGCTCAAGAAATCTCTTCAAAAGCTCGATAAACTCGATCCCGCTTAACATTTGGCCAAAGTGGATGCATTTACCATAGAGATCTTTACCATCGAAATAGTTTCATTATCCCGGTCCGTCGGGCCCGCGTCCCGCTCCTTCAAAATTGATTCGGTTGAAACCGCAAGTCCAGAAAGGATCCATCGCCGCGTTGTCCAATCCGCAACCATCCCTCCACCATCCTGATCTAAAAGAACCGCTGATTCCTGTACTGCTGGCAAAAGGACCCACCAGCGTGGGGCAGGCTCAGTGGTAGAGCGTTTCCGCTTAGCATGCGAGGGTTCTGGGGTTCAATTCCCGCTACCTCCACAAAAATCTTTTGTAGGAAAAGCTTAATGGGGATTTGATGATATCGATTTGAGCTACCAGACAGTACTTCAAAAGAGTTCCCTTCGACTAGACAAAGATAATTTCGAAGCATCAGACAACTATTTCGTGTACGAACTGAATTTTCTTAATTTTCAGTACTTTCACGGATAACTGAGTCTGTGCTGCTTTTCATAGTGCAATCGGCTTTGTAAAAGCGACAATTTTCAATTTCAGCAAACGTCATACTTCCGAAACGATCGAAGAGCTGATGAGATGGACTCATAAATTGAGAGAAGTGCGCAAAGTGAATTGAACGATCTGAGGGAACGGTGTAAAGGGCAATAGCCAATGCAAAGTTTAATGATTTTTGGCCATTTTTTTGGCTATTGTATAGAAAAAAAATTCAAAGTACTTAATCTTGTTATCTAGTCGAATTTTTTAATGATTTAAACATTGTCTAGATGTGATTAGGACTTGAAAAACTTGCAATTTTCGCGTTTAGCCCCAGCTGATGCCTATTTCGATCATTTGGTTCACGAGGAGGTTTTGAGAGACGAGTATATATGAGCTTACTTTTGATTTGAAGTATAGTTTAGGGTCGCAAATAGAAACACACTCTTTCGGGTAAATTGAATTTTCATTTCTTCTTTGTTTCATGGTATTTATAGTCGAACGGAGCTTTACTTTACTGAAATGAAGCTGTTAAAAGCTGAAACTTGGCCTTTAAAAGCGTCATTAAGTATAATTTGTGGTCAAAAATAGAAACACACTCTTCCTGGGGCAATTCTGAATCTTCATTTCTTCTTGTTTCATGGTATTTATAAATAAAACGAGCTACTTTCTTACTGAAATGAGGCAGCAAGGTTATGGAAACTTTGGCCTAAAAACGTCACGCTTCTCATGTTTGAATGATTCATGATTCAAATGATTACTTAATTCTGATTGAGGATTACTCTCCTGAATGATTCCTTGGATTGAGGGGAAAAGATTCCTAACCCCTTTGGCTGACATAATAAATATACCAGAAATGTTTGTTAATACACAAAGAACACGAAGAAAAGCACCACATAAATAAATTGTTGACTTTTCCTATTACTATGTTGGGGACTATGACTCGGCGCCGAAAGTCAAAAATGTCTAAAACTCTATTCGACTTCGTCAAATAATATGCGTTTGATATCAAAGAAGAAGAATGGTTAATCTGACTCTTCTTACAAATTATTAAAGAAAACTCGGAAACATCGTCTCAGCTCAAGAAAAAGGCGTCATCGCCTTTTCCACAAAACTACAAATTGTCATCTTGTGAAACCATTATTGGTGGGATCTTTCCTGCAAATTTGGCAACTTAAGTAATTTGAACGTGCTCATCTTTTTAAAAAATACCAAAAAGAAGGCTGAAAGAAACGTGTTCAACAAAGAGTCGGACACTTGCCATTTGACGAGCTGGTTTGGGAGTCCAAAACCTCCACTAAAGAAAAAGTTTGGGGAATCTCTTCCTAAAAAGGCATTTGGAGAGAAAAACAAAGTGATCCTTCGACAAAACCAAACGTATATTTAAAGAAGCGCTCATGTGTGCAAAAGTCCCTAAAGTTTGGCGCCGACTCATTCTCCTCAACCCAAATAGATACTAAAAAAATCGTTTCTGATACTTAACTTACTAAATTGGATACTTTAACTATGGAACGATAAACGATTAAACGATTAACTTACTTTAAAATCAAGATACTTTTAATGAAACGATTCGACTATGGATTGATGTTGCCTAGTGTAATGTTATATGTTATGTATACCGTAAATACTTCTGGTCTATAGCCCCTCCTAGAGGTCGCGTGTGTCTAAGCTTTTCATTTCCTCAACAATATCAATTTTACTCGACACCAATGCTTTTGTTTTTTTGTATCAAATAGTGTAGAAAGAATGAGTGATATAAGACATATTTTTAGCAGCGTGCTTAGAACTTAGTGCGTAGAGCAAAGTTTTTCTTAAGATACCCGGATTTTTAAGGGTTTTGAATAATAGAAAAGAGTTAAATCGTGTTTTTTTAGAGGTTCTACGATACCGCTTTCGCGCCAATCAATGTGAGTTTCAATTTCTTAAAGATAAATAGGATGGAATTTGAAATCGGACGAAAAAGCATCGTTTAAAATTCAAAACTGCTTGAGGGGATGTAATTAAAACAGTTCCATATTGTACAAAGCTTTAAAATAGCGCCTTCGAAGAAATCGCCGTCAAATTTTTCTTTTCTTTTTCGGGGATTCTTTTTCAATCCGGGCAAACCAAGCTGATATAAGTTTTATACCAAAAAAAAACTGTTTCAAATAAAATGAACGTTTAAACTCGAATTTGTGAAGTAATTCTTGCAAATCAAATCTCAATCTTATCACAAATTTAGGGAGCTAAAACAGCCCCAAATAGAGAAAGCTGTTCGTCAATTTTTAGAACTAAAACCAAAACCGGTTCAAGTTTTATACTAAAAACTCCTTGCTTTGGCTACATGATGAGTGAAACAGTTTCAAAAAGCTAAATATTTCAGAAAATTTAATCCTCAAATTTGTCTTAGTCGAAATTGAAATTCGAAACTCGAAAATCGAATCTCAGTCTCTAAAGATATTCGGTTAATCAATTTATATCACCGAATTGTATTCTCGAATGAAACCTAGCTGTTTAAGGACGATAGCTGCAAAAACGCATTGAATACCAACATAAAAATCTCCAGGAAACACCGATTTGGGAATTGTGTCCGATGATGGTGTAGAGCGGATCATCAAAACTACTCAAGGTCACATTCATTATTTGTTCGAGCTGTGGAATTAGAGAAATCGAATGTTTTTGAGGCTTTGAGACTCTTTTGAGAATAGACTTGGATTAACGTTTTTCGTTGCTATTTCTTTTTACAATTTGAAACAAAGTTTTTATGTTTCCTTCACTAATAACCTTCATTAATTACATCTTTTTCCATATTTTTCCATTGTTCATGCAAGATCTCAGGATTCTTCCATTATCTACTAATGTAAGGATGGATCGATTTGTATGGATTAAAAGGGTCATTTTTAAAAAACGATTGAAAATAATTGAAAAGAGCCAAAAAAAGAAAAACTTCTTTTAGAGTTTTTAAAAGAAAAGCAAGCAAAAAGGGGAGTGGGACAATGCGGTCTTTTTTTGCGCACCCGGATGCACGTCCGGAGAGGCACCTTTTTTCCGCACCTTGCCCATTAGCGCACTCCCTTTTCGCGTTTTAAAAAGCTCTAAAAGCGAATATTTAACAAAGAAAAGCTTAAAAAGCTCTAAAAGCCAATTAACCAATTTCTATTCCAAACTTGTTTTTCAGGTAATTTTAGGTCGTAGAACTCCGAAATTCTTTGACATATCAGAGCTTGTGGAAGCGAACGGACGGAGTTGGAAAGAAATACCTCTTTGCGTGCTTGGTACTCTTCAATCAAGACACGTTATTTCGTACTTTTCCAATATCGAGGAGCTGTCCGATTAGCGGGGGAGCGGAAAGACTATCGGGGAGCGAACGAAATCGGGGAGCGTGCTCTGCCCCCCCGGAAAAATGCATTTCGGGGACTGTATTTTCACTGCGACGTTTTTTTAAACTTTAACGACGATGCGTTCTCCGATATTTGTGCGTTCAAGCAAATCGACGGCAATCGATTATTTCTTTGTCACCAAAGGAGTCATCCAGTCGTGGATTTGAAACTGTGGCGAATCGATTATGAAAGTCCGCTCAAAGGGAAAAATATCTTATTTCTGCTGGTATGTGACACTTGCGCATCATGAAAGGTCCCTAAGCATTCGCGAGAATTCGAGTCGATAACTTTTGCAACAAAGCGTAAGCTCCCCGTTCGTCGCAATTTTAAATAGACATATGTAGCGCTGCCAAAATTTGCTCCGGTGATTTTCCCCTTTCGCCCTCTGATAACCTCCGCTCCGGCGATAACTGGTCGGCTCCCGATATTGAAAAGAACTTCGTTATTTCAGTTTTGAGATATCTGATCTCTGGAACTAAAAAGCACTTTATTCAACAGCTGATGGACTCTGAATCTTTGGGCTCTCACTGGAGCAACTTTCACAATAATATCGACAATTGAATTAAAGTAACGATAAAAACAGAAACAATTTCGTCCAAATTAGGACACAACTTTCACACAAAAATGAGAGGGAAGCAGAAAAAAATGAAAGATAACAAAAAACAAATGAACAACAGTTGCCTTATATAGGCTTTAACACAAGATACTCAGCTAACAAGCTACAAAACAATAAATGATTTGGGGCGCGAAATAAAATGAAGGCGCAATCGATTTCCCTCAATATTTTTCCACTTTTTAGGCCAGCCGAGTGAGATAACTTTTAGTGGCTACGCCTGCCACAGGAGTTATACAAAGAGAAAAATCGACAATTCCTCTGTAATTTGATCTAGCCAAGTTTTAGTCTTCGGTCTTTTGTACTCAAATTGGTTCCACAAGCTCTGTTATGCCAAAATTTCGACTTACGCCCCAAAATTAGCCAGAAAAACAACTTTTTTGGAATAGAAATTGGTTAATATTAGCTTTTGAGAGCTTTTTTGTTAATATTAGCTTTAGAGCTTTTAAAACGCGAAAAAGGTGCGCTAATGGCAAAGTGCGGAAAAAAAGGCGCGCGAATCCGGGTGCGCAAAAAAGGTCGCATTTGTCCCACTCCCAAATTTACGCGCTGAAAAATTGAAGATGAGTGATAAGAAAGTGCAGTGGAAGGGAAAACGCAAAACAAAAAGTGATGACAACGGGTACTAGAGGGAAGTTTCGTGAAGTTTAAATAGAAGAAAATGCATACAAATTCAGAATTCATTTAAAAATTAGATAACAAATTAACACCTTTTCTTTATCTCTAGAAAAGTTATTGACAATTCTTAATTGACTTCTTTACGAATAAAACTGTTTTTGGGACTTTTTAGGTGGGACAAATGAGACCTTTTTGCGCATCTCGGACATTCGCACCCGACATTTGCGCACTTTTTTTCGCCGTAGTGGTTCAGGAAAGGCCGTAGAGGCCAGGGCATCAAAAATGCGCTTCCATGTCAGGAATCGTATGCGTAGATTCCGAATTTCGACAACCAGACCACGCTGGCACGTCGTTTGAGCTAAAAGGCACCATTACGCTACTTTAACGCTTTAAGGCAGCAAATGACCAGGTGCGCGGATTGTCCAGGTGCGCAAAAAAAAGCTCTCATTTGTCCCATCCAAAAAAACAAATTTATTTGTAAAGAAGTCAATTGTCAATTAAATTGTCAGCCAACTTTTCGGTTGAGATAAGAAAAGATGTTACTCTGAGTTATCTAATTTAAAATGAATGTTCAATTTGTATGCATTCTTTCTATTCAATGCTCAGTTGGAGTCATTTCGATTCAAATGCAAACTACAAAAATCCCTCTTAATCCCCTTTGTCATCACTTTTGGTGCTTTCCCTTATCTGCACCCTCTTAGCCACTCATCTTCAATTTTCAGCGCGTAAATCATTTGTATTTCTTTCCCCACACATCGCTTCTGATCCATTTTTGGAGAGAATTTTCCAAAAACAAACTACGAACTTTCGTTCGAACTACGTTCAAAAATCCAAGATGAGAAAAATTCCCGCTAATCCCTGTTGTCATCATTGTTCAAAATTGTTCAAAAATTGTTCTTTCAGTTTTCAATCATTTCTCAATCTTTTCAGAATTTGAAATCATCTCCCAGAGCTGGGAAGAGAGTCCAAATAGTTCTGAAACCTTAATTATCTGGAGATGATCTTGATCTTGAAGCTCTAGTGAATTCTTGACGTTATCTGTGCTACCTATATCTGGAGATATCTTGAGCTATTAAGCATAGATTATATCGTCTTGCTATCAAAGCCCTTTCATATGTATTAGTGGGGAATTACGTGTGTATTAATCTTAAATTCAGCGCTTAAACTGGGCCATTTTCACTATTCAGGTTCTGAATAGAGTAGCTTACATGGGCAATATAGCAACACTGAAAGCAACACGATGTATAATGTATGTAAATATTTGGATTTGACCGCCAGAATTTGGAATCATCTCCCAGAGTTTCGAGATATTCAAATAGTCTCTCGAAATCTTTAAATTATCTGTAGATGATCTTGACTCCCGAAGCTCTAGTGATTTCTCGACGTTATATAAAAGCAATTATCCGTAGATGATCTTCATGTTATTACATACACTATATCGTCTTGCTTTTATCGGGCCTTTTCGTTTATGTGGGGAATTGATGCTTGGGACCCCAAACCATCGCAATTATCTCAAGTCCTGAATGTGTGACCATGTCGTGTCCGATTATGAATTTCAGGGGATTATGAATGAGTAGCCTATCCGAACTACGCAGTATTTAGCATTACCAATGCAAAATCATTAATGTTTTCATATTAAATTTTAAAATTAGAAAGATTACAAAAAAGAAAAAATTATAGGGCTTCAAAGTTTTCTTGAACAAAACGGTTTTTTGCCTCTAATTTTTTTCTTTTACCAATCTTTCTAATTTAAAAATTTAAATATAAATTATTAATGATTCTCGTGTTGAACGATTATTACCAAATACTCAATTGTTGGACGCTTCCTAGACTCCACTCATTCGCTCCGAGACTCCACTCATTCAAAATCGGCTACGACAGTTCGAAATTTTGATTGTAGATCTAACTCTTTATGCGCCAACTAATTCAATTAATCAAGTTCAAGCTTTAATCTGAATTGTTAATCAATCGGTAAAGCCTTTTGATTGTTAATCAACCAATAAAGCAATATTTTAACAAGCATTTTATTACTAAATACTGTAACCTCAATTTAAACAAAATTTCGAAAATCTCAGCTCAAGAATTGGGGAAAAAGTTGTGGACAACTTTAGGCACAGCTCACAGTTCTCGATTACTAGGGGTCCTGCTTTGGAGTTAACGGAGTCCAAAAGTTGGGAGCTTTCTTCAACTGATCACTCCCTTTTGCCCCAGCTTGGGCCGGTGGCTTTCAGATGACTCAAAAAGTCCACGGGTTGACGGGTGGCTGACTGGCGGCAGCTCCCTCCAGTTTTCTCTGAAAAACGGGCTTCAAAGTTTCTTCTTTGTACAAACAGTTTTATTGCTCTAATTTTTTTCTTTTATCAAATTCTAATTTTAGTAAAATTTAACATAATTATTAATGATTCTGGGTGCTGAATGATACTAAAATACTTGATGGTTGGACGCTCAGACCCATCACTCATTCATAATCGGCTACGGGGTCCTGCAAGGCCGATTTTGAATCAAACGTTGTAGCGCCGGCAATTTTTAACCTAAACTCATGCAAATTGGAAATTAATCGATGTAGAACTGAATCTGCCACAAAGACGATATAATATTGTCCCCTGGGCAAGACAAAGGGTTGCCCTCTAGGCGTGAACGGTGGTTACTTAACAGCAGCAGCAGCAAATGTGTCGTTTTCAGGGGCTCAGTCGCTGGTCTGAATGAGGTAGCTGGGGTTATCCACCAAAAAGTCACCTCGGCATAAAAAAATTAATAATACATAGTATTTGGTCAGAAATTTTGCCCGTGGCCATTTGCCCAGCAGAGCATCCCGTGCCTTGAGGTCGTGTACGCCCTGGGGTCGGCTATAAAAATTTTGGATTAGCCAAAAGTATTTGTTTGGGGCTTTCAGTGTAGTTAATTTGATGTAGTTTCAAAGTAAAGCCATCTAAAATAATTTTTGTTGAAAGCAGGAGAAAGAGGGCGAGGAAAAATTCAGGGCAATTCTCAAATGTGAAAACAGCGACCGAGTTCAACTGAAGTCGTTCCTTGCCCTTTCTCCCAGAAGCTTAGAAAAAACAAATGTCTTCAATGAAGCTTTTACTTAAGAATCTACATCAAATTGGCTAAGCAAATGAGCTATTAGGCAAGTTTTTGGCTGAGTGGAAAAAATTTTTATGGTTATTTTGAACCTAAACTTTGGGGGCTCAAAAAATTTTTTCTACTGAACTAAATGAGCTTAATTTCAAAAATTTATTATAAAATATATGTATTATGAACATTTTTTATAAGTGACTTTTGATTGGATGCCTGAATACCGTCTGCCATTAGCGGCTGAATTTCGTAAACGGTTACGACATATAAAAAAAAAAATTTTGGTTTTCAATCGATCATTCCATTTTCAATCAATAAGCAACAACTTCAAGAAATTGTTTTATTTTGGCAATCTTCGAAAGCAATTCCCTTTCATTCTTTTTTATATATATATATTTTATCCGACAAAGGAAAAAGGACAATGCAAACAGATTGAAAGAAGCGTAGACGAAGAAAGATAATTGATAAACAACACAACTACAATAGACACGTATATAAGACATAAAACTAATTTAAAATAGACAGAGCTACAAGATCGAGCTTATATATTGAGGATTTAAAATAGTTCAGAG
>CAUEEP010000443.1:0-11530 GCA_958450365.1 Mesorhabditis belari | reverse complement strand
GTTTAAGGACAAGGTAGACTTCGGAAAACAAAACTTAACCAAAACCAAAACTACCAAAACCAAAACCATAACAAAACCAAAACCAAAACCAACCAAAACCAAAACCAAAACTAACCAAAACTCGCCAATATCTCGCGACTGGGAGGAGCTAGCGAAAATCGGCTTGCAGATTTGAAATCAGCATCCAAAAATCTATCCCATAGGCTATTTTTTGTTTCGAAATTTCGAGGTCGTGTTTTGGTCCTTTTTTCGGCCGCGAGATTTTGTGGAGTGAGAAAAAGTGAAAGGCTAATTTGCATTTTACATTAAAATTTGCATTTTACATTAAAATTTGCATTTTACAATTTTAAATTTACATGTTAATTTATATGCAAATTGAGTTTTGGTTTGTTTTGGTTTTGGTTTTGGTTTTGGTTTTGGTCTGTTTTGGTTTTGGTTTTGTTTGCCGAAGTCTAGGACAAGGTCAGGGTCAAGATTAAGGCGAAGGCTAGGGTTCTGTCGTATAATTTTAGGACTAAACCAAAAGCTATTTTGTTAGTGGCCTAAAATCTCGACTTCCCTGGCTTTTCCAGGCTCGTAATGGTACTTTAAATGTATGAGAATTTCTTTAATTCAACGTCAACTACAATCCCCCTTAGAGACTTTCATTGCTTTGTCTTTCATTGCAAATAGTTGACTTAAGAGAAAAAAAGTAGACATGGATTTTGTAGAAAACGAGTTTCACTTTTTAGCAAACAGCTATTGTGGATATTATTTTAGAAAACAAGAGCTTTTTGCGACTTTTTTCTAGAAGATTTTATAGAAAACGAGTCATTTTCTATAAAAGATCCATGTATTTGCAGAAAGTTTATGTAGCTAGCGCACAGAATTCGCGTTTTATATTGAGAGTCAAGTCTGACAAAGCCAAAAACGGGATTCAAAGCAAGGCTAGTTTAGTTTCTTTTCTTGAACTAGGGTTTTCTAGTGGGATCAGGCTCAACTAGAATTACGGTCAAGACCAGGCCAGAGTTATGGGCTGGTCTAGAGTTTTGGCTAAGCCAGGGTCATGATGGTCTAGCTAGGCCTAGAGTTTCGGCTAAGCCAGAGCCAAGCTAACAGGCTAACAAGCTCCGGGCTAGCTAACAGGGATAGAGTAAGACAGTCCTACCCTGGCGGTAGGACTGTCTGTCGCTGTCGAGGAGCATTGGGAGCTGTCGATGTAGCTCATTGGTAAAGCGTTCGCCCGACAAGCGAGATCGGGTTCGTGAGCGGGCAGAATGGCTTGGACATGGCGCCGACCATGTTCAAGCCTCAATCCATAAAAGGATCGGCGTTTTCAGCTCTTGGTGAGAGTCAAGTTTAAAGACAAGGCCAGGGTCAAGATTAAGGCGAAGGCTGTCGTATAGTTTTAGAACTAAACCAAAAGCTATTTTGTCAGTGGTCTAAAATCTCGACTTCCCTGGCTTTTCCTAGAGATTTGACTCTAGAATCTAGAACCTAGAAATGGGACTAGGAATGGAATGAAATTCAAAGTGAATCCAATTTACAGCAATCTCTGAACGCCTAGTTCCTGTCTAACAATGAAAATTCCAGATTTCTCATCCGTCCCTCATCAGTTTTCTTTTGAAAAATTGATAAATCCGTCAAATCTTTTTGTCAGAACTCATTTTTGAGTACCGGAAATCATCAAATCTCAGTAAAACTCTTGAAAAATCTCTTTTTTTTCCCTTTTTCTGTTTATATTTATCCCCTCCCTCATGAAAAATGCTTTTGCTCACGAGTTTTGATTAGTTTTAAATCCAAATCTTCTTTCTCTTCAATTTTTGTGTTTGTTTCCAGGTGGAGGTGAAGCTCTCACACTACACGTCTTAGAAGGATAGGATTCGAAAAAGACTCAGTCTGAATTGAAAAAAAGCGATTTGTCTCATGATTGAGATAAAGGGTTCCAGCTGAGTTTCATGCATGTCGAAATGAGTAAAGAACTGCAAAAGTTCCCCTGAATTTCTTTAAAAGCTCAGGCTCGTAAGATGGCCTGGCTGTAGGCCAAGAGTTCACTGGGCTAAAAAAAGGCCAAGATGGCCTAGCTAGGCCTAGAGTTTTGGCTAAGCCAGAGCCAAGATGGCCTAGCTAGGCCCAGAGTTTTGGCTGGGGCCAGAGCCAAGATGGCCCAGCTAGGCCAAGAGTTTCGAGCTGGGCTGGAACAAGATGGCTCATTAGCCTAAAGCCTCACAGCTAAGCTTCAGAGCCAAGCTAACAGGTATTAACAAGCTCTGGACCAGCTAACGGGGATAGAGTAGTGCATGCAAGGTCCCATCCTCATGGCATGGGGGGAATTGTCGATGTAGCTCGTTGGTAGGAGCATTCGCCCGGCAAGCTTGATTATGTTAAAGTTGTAAAAGCTTCGCCACAGTACAAAGAAAACCACAGAGTACAAAGTACAAAGGAACCATGGTAGAGATTACTGCTGCTATGCAAAAGCTCTGGATGTGAAAAGTCGTGAAAACCCTAAAACAAGTTGCAGCATGAACACTAGGGCAAGTAAGTTGATATATCAGTAGGCTAGTAATTTTTTAACAAGAACAAATTGCTAATCAACATATTCAAAACAGCTAATATGTCTTATTTTATAAAAACTGCTTAAACAAAAAAGGACAGTTTAGTTATTACCGGATTCAACCAGAGAACCCTCGACTGGTCACACCCAACTTCCTACCAATCGGGAATTGCTGCCACCGGTCAGCTATAGCAGAAAGGCCCTAAATGTTTGAAAACCTTAGCAAAACTTTAAACTCGTATAACTTTTGCTAGAGTGCTGCCTTTGAAAAAATGAAAAGCAGCATCATGATCAGCGGGAAATTCTGCGCCAAAATATGTCTCATGTTATTTGATCAAAGACATCCAGTTCTTAAGTGTGACACCTTCTCCTTGTAACTGCCGCTAGGGGCCGTGCAAAAACCTTGGGGTGTTTTGGTTCGATTTTTTAATTTCTGGGGATTTATTTCTTCAAGGAAGCAACAGGTCTTTAAAAGTCTGGTCAAATGTTTTCATCCGGGTCGGGGGCAAAAGAAGATCAAGAAAAAACAAAATGATTTTTGAGGTGAGTCTTGTCATCATCTGAGAGAATAATAAAGATGAGGGTATGAAAGTGGTGAAAGCTGTAAATGTGCACATGTTGCACCGCTTTGGCCTTAGAGTAAGGGTTTTTTCACCTCTAGATCCCTGCACAGCCTCTCAGCCAGTCAAAGCAGCCTCCCTGCACTAACCCAGTGCGAGCGTTTCTTACCCTATCCCCCCGCGTACCTTGGCCAAACCCCCCAATCAACCTCAAACCATTTGCGAGACCTCTTCTGGACTTCCCCTGATCCCACTTAGCTTCAGCTTCAAATAATATCCAAGTCTAGGACCCAAGCTCGCGAAGCCTTAGCCTCAGACTTTAGCTTTCTCTTTAGGGTCCCTACTCTATCTCATAGCTGCCCTAGATCCCCTTTACTATCCAGCCTAGCTCCAACCTGAGCCTCTAGATCCTCCTTACTCAGCTCCAGCCTAGCCTTCCTAAACCTGAGCCTCTGGATCCTTACTCTCAGCTCCAGCCTAGCCGCAAACCTGAGCCTCTAGATCCCGACTCAGCTCCAGCCTAGCCTAAACCTGAGCCTCTGGATCCTCCCATCAGGCCCACAGCTCATGCCTAAACTGAGCCTCTAGATCCTCCCTTACCAGCTCCACAGCTCGAGCCTCCAAACCTGAGCCTCTGGATCCTCCTTACTCAGCCCCGTAAGTTAGAGACAAAAAAGGCAAAAAGATAAATTTAGCCAGGTTAAACCAAAGCCAATGACTTACTGTTAAATTTGGCAAAATTCTGCTGGCCTCTCTCGGCTTGGCTTGAGTTTGTTTAATTTCTGAAATTTGGCTTTTTGCAAACCCTCCCTGCCAGACTCTTGTCCTCTTCTATTCTTTCTTTCACTCACTCATATCCCTTTCCTCTTGCGAAAACCTGAGTTTAACGTTTTCGTTTCTAGAGTTTGTGCAGATGTTGTCCACAACATATTACACCTCCTATAATGCCCATTACCGCGGCCCCAGCAACATTGAGATTGATTGACTTCCAGCCGGATAACTCTTTTTCTTTCCTCCTTTCGGGATCTTCCTCTGATCAAACCAGCCACAAAGATTCAAAGCAATTTGCTTCTCTTTGAATTGAGAACAGTTTAAGAACTAGAGACCACCCGAGATTGGCTTCAGGCTGCACCAGACTCGGGGGGGATCTAGAGTCTAGAACCAGAGTTCTAATTGTGTGAGCAAACTAGCCCAATCCAGAGTTCTAGTTAGGTGGCAAAACTAGTCTAACTAGAGTTCTAGCTTAGGCAAAAAACTGGTGAGTAATCCAGGTGGGCAAGCTCGGAAGCTTTGTGGGCAAGTAAGCCAGATCAAGATTTGCTGACCTAGTCTGGTCTGGTCTAAATTAGAATCCGGTCTAGCTCTAGGCTTGGCGCAGCCTGAATCAAACTTTGCTTGAACCACATCTGAACATGTTCTAGATCTGGCCTCAAACCGGATCTCAGACCAGGATCTAGCCCTGAAAAGAAAACTGGCCCGAATCTGAAGGATCTCACAACCATGTACTTTCAATTTTAATCAGTTTGGCCTAAATTCTCCCTTTACAAAATTTGTGTTAAATGTAGCTCTGAAATAGAGCCAACAACATATATATCAACAACAGTACATTAACAACAGTACACTAACAACAGTTCATTAACAATAAGTTCATTAACGCCAGCTCATTAACAACAGTTCATTAACAAAAGTTCATTAACAACAGTACATTAACAAAAGTTCGTACACAACAGTTCATTAACAGCAATATCAGTTCATTAACAACAGTCTAGTTAACAATAGCTCATTAACAAAAGTTCATTAACAACAGTACATAATGTAAAACAGTTCATTAACAACAGTACACACTTAAACAACAGTTCATTAACAACAGTTCATTAAATAAATAATGTAGTTCATTACAACAACAGTTCATTAAATACCAATAGTTCATTAACAACAGTACATTAACAAATAGTTCATTAACAATAGAAGTCTATTACAATAGTTCATTATTAATGAACAGTTCGGCTAACAACAGTACATTAACAACAGTTCATTAACAACAGTACATTAACAACAGTTCATTAACAACAGTTCATTAACAAAAGTTCATTACCTAACAGTTCAGCTAACAAATAAAGTACATAAAAAACAGTACAAAAAAAAAAGTACAAATTTTGTTTGCATCTTCATTCTTCAAATCCAGGTCATTTACACTTTTAAATGCAAATCGATTCCATTTCAGCCACTTGATCGTTTAAGAATCGTGTAATCCTTCTTTTTCCTTCGGTATTAATGTCCTTTCTCCGAAACAAACAATGACTTTTCAATTACAAAGACTCTTTTTTTTTACGGAAAAAAGGGATGCAAAGTAAAAGATGTCAGAGACAACTGATTTCGTGATCCAAAAAAGATGAAAAAAATGAAAAGACAATGGGCATGGCGCAGATCGGTGGGGAGCGCAACGGCAAAGAAAATGAGGCATTGGCTCTTTTTAGGCTCTTTGTGGAATCCTGCTCTCAAATAAGCCGGGATGAATGACGATTCATCACCAAAATGTATGAAAAAGGACGATTAAACGATTTGTTAAGTGTAGTCGTTTTCCCTTAAGATCACATAACGAGTGTTGATTGATTTTTGGGTGGAAAGGATTTTGTTTGGGAATGATATGAACAGAGATCGTTCATTCCCATGATGGGCTCCCCTCAAAGTTATCACTATGGATCAGTTAAAGTACACCTTTTTCTAAAGAATATCGGAACCTAAAAATTTCGGGGGAAGAATAATCTGAATAAGATAATATAAGAAAGTACCAAGAGTAGGCTTTTAAGGAACGGTATCGCGTGCTTAGTAATCAGAACCAGGACTGGAAAACCAGGATCAGTGCCAGTGGGTTTGTATCATCAGTACCAGTACAAGTAAAGGCTCAGGACCAGGATCAGTTCCGTACGGATCAGGACCGGGGAAAGCAAGTAGAGCAGGACCAGAACTACCAGTACCAGACCAGACTAAAACCAGGATCAAGTACTGTGGTAAAGGCCTAGGATCAGTACCGAGGGTGCCAGTAAAGGCTCGGCTCAGGACTGGGACTTCTCCGTTCTGCACTGCACTTGAGCAGGAGCAGGGACTAGAACCAGTGCACTATGCAGGACTAGGATCAGAACCAGGATCAGTACCAGTAAAGGCCTAGGATCAGCACCAGCCAGTAAAGGCTCAGACCCGGTGTAATTAGTTCCAGGACCAGGACCGGGAGCAGACACTCAGAACCAAAACCAGGACCAGGATCAGAACCAGGATCAGTACCGGTGCAAAAGGCCCAGTATCTTAGAGGCGTGATCACGTGGAGGCTGCAGGACCAGGAACCAGGATCTCAGGTGCCAGTAAAAGGCCCAGGTAATTCAGGATCTGGACCAGGATTCAGGACTAGTACCAGTACCAGGACTAGGAGTGAGGACCAGGATTTGAGGACCTGTACTGGATGCCTGGCGGCACCTTCTGACACGTAGCATTACGTTAAGGCAGCCATTTCTTGGAGAATGACAGTCAATGGTGTATTGATTGACAGTTACTAGCCTGCTCGCGGAAGCTTCTGACTCATTTATTTTAGCTGCCTCAATAGTCCTCAAACCTCAGCCCTGGTCTTTAACTTTGCTTGGTCAGCTAACAGACCCTGGGATTGATGGAACTTCTTTCTAGGCGTTTAGAAAAGCTTCAGCTAATCAGCGGAGGTAGAAAAGGTCTTCTTTTGGGCTTTATGATGACTAGATTCGGGACTGATTCATTTTGGGGTAAAATGATTCAAAGCTGCAAAACTAATGCCCAAGATCAAAAGCATTTCTAATAAAACCAAAAAATTTTGTATATTTACTAGTTTAGCGTATTTAGGGGGGGGCCAAGTGCCACCCTTTAAAGGAGGAAATTACTTTCCAGAATTGTGCTCTTAGGCAAAATGGGGAATGTAAAAAAGTGGGAAAAGTTAGTACTGAAGGAAGATTTTTCACCACGGTTCGTTTAAGGATTCGAGTATTTTGCTGATACGCGAATGCTTCTCTTCTTTGAGTGCAAAGAGCTCATTTTTCGAGTGGACACAGGTAATCAGTAAATCTGAGAGATTCAAAAAGCCAAATAATTGTGTTGAGAAAAAGCAAGCGAGCTCAAGTATTATGCAACTTCTGGGATCGTACTTCTTTAAAAGGTACAGTATCACCTTCCTTTTGATTCTCTGCTCTGGATTTAACTAATTTGTCAATGGACATGGGTCATTCAAGGGTAAAAACCGTTTCAAAATGAGTCCCCGGGCAGAAACAACTCCACCAATCGATTCCCCGTCCCCGAAAACCCCCTGATACACCAGTACTAAATCCTCAATTGAAATAGGTTTACTTCAAGAAAAATCCCGGTGCAGTGTTCCTGGGGGCAAGGCGTTGTCTCGTCATCTCTGATACGCTGCCACGATAGACACCGGTTCCTTTCGGACATGGGGTTGCGTGTTCGGTCGTAACTGAGAGAAAGAGAAGAATCAAATGACATGGAGCTCTCTGATGCGGGCGCAACAGGCCGTTCTCATCCAAGGAGCTGCTTCCTCATCGCCCTGGCTGCCAACTGCCTGGCGTAAGATTCCTCCCCCTCCCGCTTAGCGACTGAGCCAGATTTCCTCTTTCTCGAAGCCGTCACTATGCTCAATTTCTTTGAGACCACCTTTTGCCTCGACTTGGGCCCCATTTAGTCTTTCGCGACAAAAGATAACACAACTTTTCCAAACAACAAAGAATCTTGAAATATTCAAGATTGTAAGCTGTTTTGATCTGTATCGAAATATTGTGTGTGACTCCCAAACTTTCTCCTCAATCCAATCCAAACCAAACCACGTCCATCTCACCACCGAAAAATGCAGGAATCACTATGTTTAAAGGAGTTTCTTCCTTAACTCCATCTTTTTTTTCATTCCCTTCCGCAACGTCGCCCATTGTTATGGTTATTTGCAGGGATGGGGAAAAAAAAGGGAAAGAAAGAAAAAAAAGGGAAAGGGAAAATAAAAGGAAAGAAAGAAAAAGAAAGGAAAGGAAAGAGAAGAAAAGAAAGAAAAAAGAAATTGAATCACGAAGTGGAAGGGAGATGATTCGATGATTTCCATCCATCCATATTAATGTACTGTAATCGTTTTGAAGAGAGATTGATTAGAAAATGGGGAGAAAGAGAAGATGAAAAAGTTTTCGGAGGATTTGGTGGTGAGTAGAAAAAAAGATATAAACCAAATAAGGATTAGCGGGGACTATTTAAGAACAAATTTATACAATTCTTGAAGCCTGATTTTAAAGTTATTTCTGCTGCAAAGCCCACTAATATAGGGGCTAATAAACCCTCTGAAAGCCTAATTCTTTCCTCTTACAAACTCATGTTTCTCCTGCAGATCGTGGGAGCCGTTACTTTTTAAGGATTTACAATGACGCAAAGAATCATTAATCCACCAAATGCCAAAGTCGAAATTTGAACACTTTCAATACAAATCGATTTTGATATTGAAAAGATAGATAAAAGATAGATAAAAGATAGATAAAAGATAAAAAGATAAAACTTACTTACTAGCATAAGTCTTAAGAATAGAAAACGATTCGTTCAGTGATTTCGGGGCGCTCTGCTGATTATAAAACCACAAAGTCTTTAACGAGCTTAAAGAGCTTCCTATTTGAGTCTTATCGGTTATCGGTTTTCGTTCTGATGAATGAGTGATCGATTGATTGATTGACTTATCGATTGATTGATCGATTGATTGATCGATTGATTGGTGATCGATTGATTGATTGATTACCGATTGACGGATCGATTTATCGATTGATCTATTACCACTTCATGAAATAATTCTTACTAATTTCAATCATCAACATCAACTTCATCAACATTACCATCATCAACATCAACATCATCAACCCCCATCAAGCAGCCTTCGATAAGTTCAGCGGTTTTAGCGTAATAAGTGAAGTTAGCGCTATGAAGTAGTGAAGAAGTAGAGTGCTTTCGCCTTTGGCGATCAGTCGCGATCAATCGATCAATCGATCAATCGATCAATCGATCGTACCATTCATCGTGAACGAAAATCGATAAATCAGAGAAGACTCGGGATAGGGGATGCTCACTGAACATAATCGCCACTCGTAGTGTCAACTTTGTGTAACCGAGTTGAGTCTCTGTGGATTCTCTGTGGATGGCGAACCGATAAGTGCCTTTTTAAAACGCTAATTTTACATAAAAATTAGTTCTCACCTCAATCCAAGCTGGAAAGTACAAGGAGGCATACTAGGATGAAAATTATACGCGGGCATACAGACAGACAGACAGACAGACAAACAGACAGACAGACAGATGCATGTCAGACAAACAGACAAACAGACAAACAGATAAACAAAGGATTTTCGCATGTAAAAAGAAAATGTTAAACTTTGACTATCAGAACTGATAGTCAAACTAGTCAAACTATCAGTTTTTGATATCATTGACTTATATTTCGTGATGCCCGAATCAAATCTAAACTCATCAAACTCTGAGTTTGATCAGAGTGATTGAATGTAGAAAATGCCTGATTACGGAGCTTTCAAAAAGGCATGCTTTTTAACGACCGGCAGGGATCACTGAACAATGCAAAACTGTAGAGTGAATCTAAATCTGACATTGAATGCGCTGAGCTGGAAGCTGAGTTTTTGCTTGCTTGTTGGCTTACTTGTTTGTTTGACTTAAGTAAAACTTTAGCTTTGAGTTGGTACTTCCTGGCAAAGTTTTCTCTAGCTATAACGGATCCCATAAAGTAACCTCTGATATTTTGAAAACAGTTGAACTTTATGTGCTTGGAAGATCGTTTCGGGTAGTTTTCCCACTCACCACCTCAACCCCATTTCCCACAAAATATGCAAATTATGACTCAGCTGATCCCTTTTTATCTTTCATCTGAAGAAAGGAAGCAGATGATGGGATTAAAGGTTCGTGTCTTCTTCCTCTTCCTTTCTTCCTCTCTCTCTTCTTCCTCCCTTCTTCCTCTCTTCTTCCTTTCTCTTCCTCTTCTTCCTCTTCTTTCTCTCCCTTCCCCACCTTTCCTACCATTCACACCTCAACTGCAGGGAATTGTTGGCTGAATTGCCTGTGATTCTTTACAGCACCTGGTTTGCAATCAGACGTCAACTAGATGTCAATCTCTCTCCGGTAGTGACAGTCTTAGACTTAGATGAAGACTTGAGGTATGTAATGAACTCTGAGAAACGGGGATTTTATGAGATTTAGAAGTACGGGCATTCAGAGAAATACTTTCAGAAGCATTTAGAGCTATTGTTTAACTGCTTCGATAGCCGCTTAACTTAACTAAGTTTAACTGTTTAACTACTTGGTTTGTTTTAACTTAAGATTTAAACGTAAACAGCACAAAGAAACTGGCAACCAGCGAAAAATACTGAATCGAATCTGGCTGCCGTAAAACTACAAGGTTGATTACGTAATATGACTGCAAGAGCAACAAGATTGATCAGCAATGATGTCATTAGTATTCTGCTTCGAAGAGCTTAAAGAGATTGCAACGCGCCTTAAACTTGTAGCTTTGCTTTGAACCCGGAGCTTCAAGCGAACCTGTAGCTTTCTCTTAAGCTTTAGGTAGCTCAAAAACCAACTCTTTACAACTTACCGAGTCGTCAAGTAAGTAAATCCTTTCGTGGGGGCTGAAAGAATTCGCACCACGAACTGTTTCCCAACGGAAGAAAGACGATGATTGATCTCTGCTTCATTCATCGGATTTTTCCATCCCTCCCAGCGCTGCCCCTTTCAACTCATCGAGCTCCATCGTTGAGAAAGAGAGGACAATCATCTTCGACTCTTTTCTTAGCCCCTCCCCTCCTCCACTCCCCTCCATCTCATTCTTTCTATGTTCATCTAAATCATTGAATGCATAAGTTCAAATCCGATTTCAACATGACTTTGTAGTTTTGGAAATCTTTTATGATAGTTTTTTATCTTTTAAAAACCTCGATGAATTCTTTTTACCTTGAAATTTCTTTGTCTTCAATGTTGAACTTCTAAATGTCTTTTACAATAGAAAATGAATGCCTTTGGCTTTGTTGCAATCGAGATTTTGAATCCAGCATCAGTTTAAAAAATAAAGCACCGTACTACCGAAATTGTATCCAAATACTGTAGCTAGGATTGTTTTAGAGGCATTTCTGGGTCAACCTGAAGCTAGATCCTGACCCGGTTTTGCTTCAATAAACAAAAAAATCTAATAATAAGCCTGCCAGGAAACAGGCCTGGACTTGGGTTCCAGGGTCAGGCCTAGACTTGGCTTACATGGCCCAGGTCTGGACCTGTAGCTTTCAGGGTCCAAGCCTGGACATTGCTTACAGGGTTCAGGCCGGGATCTGGCCTATAGGGTCTAGGCCTGGATCTGGTGTATAGAGTCCAGGCCTAGAGGGTCCAGGCCTGGCTC